>VMKM01004833.1:0-11988 GCA_008360985.2 Macquaria ambigua | reverse complement strand
GAGAGAGAGAGAGAGAGAGAAAAGCACACAACTACGGGAAGAAGTTGAGTTAGTAACAAGCATTGATGGGATATGAATGCGTACAGATGGAGAGGGAGAGAGGAGAGAGGAGCTCAGTGCATCATAGGAAGTCTCCTGGCAGTCTAGGCCTATAGCAGCATAACTAAGGGGTGGCTCAGGGGTCACCTGAGTCAGCCCTACTATAAGCTTGATCAAAGAGGAAAGTCTTAAGCCTACTCTTAAATGTGAGGAGGGTGTCTGCCTCCCGTACACAAACTGGGATCTGGTTCCACAGGAGAGGAGCCTGATAGCTGAAGGCTCTGGCTCCCATTCTACTTTTAGAGACTCTAGGAACCACAAGGAACCCTGCATTCTGGGAGCGCAATGCTCTAGTGGCTAGCTCAACTGAACAGAAAAAGTTGAAAACCCTTTGCTCAATGGATCCTGACAGTGCGTTTCAAGTGCTTTGGTTGATGCTGCTTCTCTAAGACAGAAAACCTCTGGCCATTTTCTCTTGCCCAGCAAAATCAATAAAAGTCTAAAGTAGTGGTTCTCAACGGGGGCAGTACCGCCCCCCCAGGGGGTGTTCAGAGAATGTCGGGGCGTGCTGGAAGCAAAATTTTTGAAAGGGGGGTGGTGAGGTGTTCTTGGGGGGGGGCGTTTGAGTTTACACCAAAGATTCACAGCGAGAGGAATTGAAACTACTTTCAAATAAATACGGTCTGCAACATTCTAAAACCTGCCAGTTTACACAATGCGAATAGACGAGATGGTGTGTCATTTCCATACCACGACTCTTTACTTAAGTGTTTCTGTCAGCTTTCTGTAGTGCAGCTCCATGCTGCCTTCACGGGAACAGGACGTCAGAGAATCATCTATAAAATTTAACGAACATGCCGTTTACTGTGTTAACTCCAGGTCAACTCAGGAAAATGGACGCTCTCTTCCTTGGTATTCCCCATGGAGGAAATGAAGAGTTTCTTCCTCTTGAAAGCATTCATTTCTACACCATGAATGCCGTGGTTACAAATTTACAGGAGGGATATCCGCTGTCGGACTTCCAATGAAAGCAACTTAGCGTCTAGCATCCAGACACACACTATAACATGATTCAATTCACGTGACTATATTGGCATGACTGGATACAAGACAACGTTGCCAAAGCATACTAACACAAACTATACAATCATCATAAACATAAACAGTTTTTTAAACCATATTAAAACCAGACACCTGCCACCTGACAAGCTGAGTTACAGCAACGGCATCAGCCGGCTTGATTTCAGCTGAGACGGCGGAGTTTACCACTGCAACTTTTCTCTGCAGCTAAAACAGTTTTGTCGAACTTTAAGTCTTCATTAAACATCTTTAATAAGTCTATGAATAAAAGGAAATCTGAAATCCCAAAACATGGGACATTTACCAGGTTTAATTTGCCTGGAATAGCACAAAATAATGTCAGACCAAACTCCATTCAAAAATCTGCTGAATTAATTCTGCCCTATTTAATGCCAAAAAGTTGGATTATTGACATATGTGCACTGTAAATGTGCACTATAAATATAAAGACACATTTATTAGTAGACTAATTAGCAATAAAATAACCAGTCAAAAAATCGAATAGTCAAAAAATCTGCTCTGAGAACAATTTGGTGGTTACACTCATTGCAGGTGTCTGAGGCTCTTACCGATGACCGCCTCCTCATTTACACCGACCACCTGAGAATGGTTAAGGCCGACATGGATGGGTGGTGCAGCCCTTTCAAGCGGACCTAACTGAATGCGAGCCCGCTATCCAGGTGCATCTTGTTGACAATTCGCCTACATTTTATTTGATGGGGGGGCGGTTAGGATAATGGTTAGGGGGGCGCTGGCCCAAAAAAGGTTGAGAACCACTGGTCTAAAGCAAAGAATAGAGACAGGACTTTACAACTATCAACATATTCGTCACAAATGCAACATTAGAGATCAACTTCTTCACTCACTTCAAAAGTGATTACCTGAATGGATTCAGAGATTTCCTTGTCCTCACCAATCCATTTGGAAATTTTAATTTGAGCAGCACACCATCCGTTCAAAAACATCCATTCGTTATCGTTTTGTCTCAATTGCCTATAACACAATTATACTTGTATGAATTTTAAATAGCATTTCAAGTTCAACAGTCAATAGTAATTGGAATTATATTTCATTATGTAACCGATAGCATTTACTTTTAACTGTCTCTGTTGCTCAATTTCTGTTTGAGATAAATAGAAATATGTTGTCTTCTGATCTATTAGTTAAATACAAATGGCTTTCTCAAGGACAATCCAGCATGAAAGTAGCCTACTATTTCTTTGTCCATCAACAATGATTCATTTAACTCTGCATCTGTCACAGTCTCCCTGTCCCTCCTCCCCAGCCATATTTCCCAGTGTTATTCTCACTAGTCCACCAGATGGCCTTTCCCTCCTTTACTCATCACCAGACTACCCCACCCATCCACACACCTGTTTCCACTTCTGATCAGCTCAGCAGTTACCTGGACTTCCCCGCCCACCTTCTCACCTGCTTCTCATTCCCTCATCAGCCTCCCTACTTATGCCAGTTAATTTCCTTTGATCCCTGTCAGATTGTTAAGTTATGTTGCCTTGTGCTACATGTCTTGTTTCTCGTCATCCATAATACCTGTTACCTCCCTGTTGTGGACTTTGCCTGTTTGGGCTGTCTTTTTGGTTTTGACCTTTGTCTTCCTCACCATCCCATAAGCCTTGTCCCTTTTGTATTAATAAATTACTGAACTGCATCAGCTCTGCCTCAGGTGTCTGCATTTGGGTCCAATTCCCTGTGTTCCTAGTTTCCCTGCTAGCACCAGCCACGACAGCGTCTTGTTGATGCCATAAAGTCTGCCATTCTGAAAAGCATACAGGTCAACACTTAAGCTAGTGGGATGATGTAATGCCTACTCCTTCCAGTAACCTCCTTTTAATTCTTTGACAGAATTGGCTTGGACCTTTATCAGCTTCCTGCCTTCATCAGCCCTGGCCAACCCAAACCCTACCAGAGCTAACTCTGCGAGAGTAGCTCTGATGGACAAACTGCTTAAACTCTGCTAAGCTCCAGTTCAGTTTGATTTGAGAGCGTTTGTCTTTCCCTGTCTCTGCATAAGTCTCACTAACAAGCTTGTTCACGTACCCTGCATACTGTGCAAGTGTTTGTTGTTAAGGAACCTTTTTCTCAAACCCTGGATCCTTAGCTTAGCCACTGCAAAGTTGTTGGGCAGATAGACCTCCTTGTTCTTGAAGGGCAAGTTTAAACTATACTTCCCATTGTGAAGTACTGCTGAGCACTCAACGATTTCCAGACACTTGAGGTCTTCTCTGGACATTTCCTTCTCCTCAATAGTCCTTTCATTGAATTTGTGACATATCCAAAATGAATATGGTAATTTGGGCTAATGACCTTCCCTACTCTGCCTCTGATTGGCTTACCCTGATATTCTTACCCTAACCAATCTCACTCCTCATGCCTAAACCTAACCAACCCAACCAACGAAGGCAACGAGTACTAGCCAATCAGAGGCAGAGTAGCGCAGGTCATGACTTCGCCATCCTATGAAATAAAAACTGGCACACCACGTGGATTTGGGCTATGATGATGAGCGAAAATGAATCAAGAAGATATTTCAATACTGAGATGGTAGTTTTGCACTTGACAGAATTTTTAATGTGGTGAATCGAGCCAAACAAGAGTTGTTGCAGAGTGGTAACAACGACATCCTTGTTCCTACAAGACGCCTGTTCCGTCTATCCCGACATCAAATGTCTGGTAAGCTAATGGTAACTTCAATAGCTAGAGCTAGCCATTAGCTAATATTACTAGGTTGCTAATGGCGAACAGGTCTGAATTATGAACAGCTTAACATTATATACATAGAATAGATGGACTCATCCCTATGTTCTCCGGGTCTTATGTTACCAGCATGTGTCTCTCTTGATATAACCTAACCTAACATTGTCAGAGATTGGTAAGGGCTATCTTAAAAAAGTCTGTTCAGCCACTGTGGAGATATCACTGTCTAAAGTCAAGAAAACTGTCTTGCCCTCAAATTTGAGGAAGTAGGTTTCAAGGAGAATATCATCAGTAGGCTTTAAGCTGTAGGTGGGTGATTTCAACATATTGACTGGAACATACTGTATGTAGCCAATATAATTGCAAGCAAACACTATACCAGTATTCTGATTGTTAGTAATAAAAGTAACAAAGCTTTATTTATTGTAGGGACAGTTGGAAGGAGGGAAAACCCAGCTTGGCTTTTTCTGCTCCTTGGTCCAAATTACACACAGCTCCCCACACCCACACAACAAGAGGAGCTTGCTCAGATTGGATTTAGTAAATTTAGGACTTTTGGGGGGTGAACGCATTGAAGCTGCCCTTAATCAAAATGAGACAAAAAAATCTCCAAACTAATCAGAATATGTAATTTATAAAATATATTTAAAAGTTTGCTGAATTTTCACATTAGACTGAAAGATTACAGACTGCTGCATTAAATAATCTTTGCTGAATGAAAATTTGAATTTTTACCAGTCCTAAAATTATTTTCATTTCATTTTGTAGAGACCATTGCGTGAGCAAGTACCTCAGCAACAACTGCATTGTGGGAATGGGAAGGCGTGTTACGTCCCTCACCATGGTGTCCACCATCTGAGGAAAGGATCCCTTTGTGTGGTGTTTGACTGTGGAGCCACATTTCAAGGAGCATCAATGAGCAGCAAACTATTGCAGGGTCCTAACCTCACCAGCTCCTTGCTTGGAGTTCTTACTCGCTTCAGACAGGAACCTGTGGCATTCATGGGTGACATTCAAGCCACGTTCCACCAGGTGAAGATTGCTGAAGAAGACAGATTTTCTTTGCTTTCTCTGATGGCCAGATGGAGATGTCACTTCTGGAGTATAGAATGGCTGTACACCTGTTCGGTGCTGAAGTGCTTCAATCTGTCAAGCTGAATTTCTATGTGGATGATGTTTGAATGATCATATAAGAGATCTTATTGCTCTGTGTCGTAAGGGGGGCTTCATCTTGGAGAAATGGATCAGCAACAGTTGTGTTGTTTTTCAATCCATTGCAGAGGATCAAAGGGCCAAGGACCTAGGGGTGTTGGATCTGGACCGAGACTAACTTACAGTGGAAAGAGCTCTGGGTTTTAAGTGGTGTGTGGAAGCTGACTCTTTCAGATTCAAGATGAAGATAAAACAACAATCTCTCACCAGATGTGGTATGTTGTCAATAGCTCAGTGTATGATCCTCTGGGTTTCCTGGCACCAGTCACTTGTAGGAGACGTTGTGAATGGGATGATGCTTTACCGCAGGACATCGTACACCAATGGAAAAGGTGGTTGGAGGACTTGGATTTGATGGCTTCATTTAATGTGGACAGATGCATCAAGCCAGTGGACTTTGGAGAGGTCAGACATCCCAACTACATCATTTTGCCGATGCCAGCGAAGGTGGATACGGAACTGTAACATACATCCAGATGTTAAATCAGGAGAATCACATCCAGGTCACCTTTCTGCCATCATTCCCTTGCTCCAAGAGAGGCAAAGGTGGAACCAGAAGAAAAGGAGTTTGGTTGCTGGAGAAACTGTGGTAATCATAGATTCTTCAGCTCCTCGTGGTTCCTGGCCACTTGGCAAGGTTCTGGAAGTTTTTCCCGACAGACAGGGGCTTGTGCGTTCTGTGAGATTACAGACTAAATCCAACAACACTGAAAGGCCAGTGACAAAGCTTTGTGTGCGACATGGTGTAAATTTGTTTGTTTGTACTGGACTTGGCCGTAACTTTGTGTATTATAACATTTGGTTAATTTAGTTGTATTTTGTTTGAATTGTTATGCCTACCTGCCATCAGCAATTAGAAGCCGCCGTGTAGGAGCCAAATATGTTGTTAAAAAACACTATTTAATTATTTACTGTGTGTGCAGTGGGTGTCGCTGTGCCATTATCTCAAGCTCAGGGCTATAAGTAGGGAAGTCACTGGTGTTGTTAGGTGTTTGATCCTGGAAGGGCAAAGGGTTTTTGACCGCTGTGGAGCTGAAAGTTTGTGGGCCATGCTTTAAGTTGTGTGTTCGGGTTTTCAATGGAAATGGAAATTGACTTTATTCACATGTATGCAGTGAGGAAACAATAAATGGTTTGTGCAGTTGCAGTGGATTCCGAACCAACACACAGCAAATGGTAGCATATGGTATCAAACTAGATCAAAACACGTCAACCAGGTCACTCCTGGGTTAGACATCTCAGTAGCTCAAGTAATAGACTGAGCTCCTATAATGATTGATCATTAAATAACATTAGTAGCACAATCACCAGTCCTTGTGCTACAAGTTTAGAGCTAGCTTTAACATCAGCTAGCAAACTAAATGAACATTAATAATAATTAAGTAATTAATTGATAAAACTTAACTTTGGCTACCATGCAAGGTAAGTCTTCCATAATAGAAATAATAGAACTTTAAAGCCCATTTGAAGCCTGAGCCTGAGTGAGTTTTCATGTGAACAACCAAGTGGAAAACTATGCCTTTGAGAACAGACTGTCTGTGTGCACCTTTTTATCATTATTATCCATGGTCAGATGTCGTATGACTTTTGTTAGAAGCATACTGAGGCCTTATGAAGGAGGAAGGCACTGTTCTTGAGAACTGCAGGGGGTTGTGGTAGTGAAACAGCAAAGGGAAAGTCTCATCAAACATGTTCATCCTCTGGAACACAGCCTGGTTTGATTGATTGATTTGATATGATTGCCCTTCAACCATTCAATAACACATGTATA
Source organism: Macquaria ambigua (assembly GCA_008360985.2). Classification (NCBI taxonomy): domain Eukaryota; kingdom Metazoa; phylum Chordata; class Actinopteri; order Centrarchiformes; family Percichthyidae; genus Macquaria; species Macquaria ambigua. Next base: position 5,171 of record VMKM01004833.1, on the reverse strand, counting down.
CAGTATAATACAATGGCAATACTTACAGCAACTATGACAACTATGTGTCAGGCAGATGAACAAAAATCTATTGAGACATTGATTCCTGTGGTCTATGACAATGGAACCAGTGTCTGTAAATGTGAACAACTTTTTCACAAAGCCACATACAGAGGTGACTTCATTTTTTTTTCATGTGATTTAGATTACCTGGCCCTTTAACAAAGGAAAATAGGTTTACAACTCAACTGATCAATGGTACTAATGGAAAATACACTGTTTTCATTTTTTTTCTTTATGTAAATGTATGTATATGTAAACTTTATGTGGCTCCCTGTAAAATCCAGAATAGAATTTAAAATCCTCACCTTCAAAGCCCTAAATGGTCAGGCACCATCATATCTTAAAGAGCTCATAGTACCCTATTACCCCACTAGAGCACTGCGCTCCCAGAATGCAGGGTTCCTTGTGGTTCCTAGAGTCTCTAAAAGTAGAATGGGAGCCAGAGCCTTCAGCTATCAAGCTCCTCTTCTGTGGAACCAGCTCCAAGTTTGTGTATAGGAGGCAGACACCCTCCTCACATTTAAGAGTAGGCTTAAGACTTTCCTCTTTGATAAAGCTTATAGTAGGGCTGACTCAGGTGAGCCCTGAGCCCCCCCTTAGTTATGCTGCTATAGGCCTAGACTGCCGGGAGACTTCCCATGATACACTGAGCTCCTCTCTCCTCCTCTTCCTCTCCATCTGTACGCCCTCATATCCCATCAATGCTTGTTACTAATTCAACTTCTTCCCGTAGTTGTGTGCTTTCTCTCCCCTTTCTCTCTCCTTCTGTTGCTTTCTGCAGGTGTTTCTGCCTCCGGAGCTGTAGAGTCTCGACCTATGGTTGCACCTGCTGCCCCCGTGCTCCTGCTCTGCACCCACTGCTGCTATTACTGTTATTGCTCTTATTATTAGTATTACTACTATAATATTGCTCTTAATATTATTTCTGTTGGTGTTATCATCAGTACCATTGCCACAGCTATTGCTTTGCATCCCTGTGTGGAACTGTATTGTGCTGCTGTATGTTCTCTTTCCTCCTGCTCTCTCTCTCCCGCTCCCCCCCTCCCCCTTCAACCCAACCGGTCGAGGCAGATGACCGCCCACCTAGAGCCTGGTTCTGCCCGATGTTTCTACCTGTTAAAAGGGAGTTTTTCCTTGCCACTGTCGCCTAGCGCTTGTTCATGGTGGGAACTGTTGGGTCTCTGTAAAAAGAGTCGGTCTAGACCTGCCATACCCCAGTATGTACTAAATTGCAGTGGGTAATGTATAATTTTTGAGTTGTAGGTTAAAATAAAGTGTACCCCAGAAGTGAAGAGCACCATGTTATGTGTCCAGTTGTAATTGACCTAGAATAGCATAATCTCCTCTGTTCTCCTGTCATCTGATTCAAGTTGTCACACTGATTTTAAACAGCAGATGGCACCAGAATGTTTTGACCAGTCACCACTGGTGGAAGAAGTACTCAGATCCTTTACTTAAGTAAAAGTACAAAAGTATTTTTCGCTAAATGTACTAAACATATCAAAAATTAAAGTACTAACTCTGCAGTAAAATGGCTCTAGTGACTGATATACAGTATTATATAAATATGACATTATTAGATTGTTAATACTGATGCATCAGTGTGTAAGTAGCACTTACTGTTGTGCTGTAGTTTTTCAAGGTGGAGCTAGTTTAAATACTTCATTCAGTTTTGGTAGTTTAATTCAGTGGTTCCCAACCTAAGGGTCAGGCCCCTCCAAAGGGTCACAAGATAAATCTGAGGTGTTGCGAGATGATTAATGAGGCTAGAAAGAAGAAAAAAGTTCTGATAGCAAATCTGTATATATTTTTTTACTTTTCTGTTATCTTTGTCTAGAGGAGAAATGTCTCTTTGCTGTAACTGCTAACAACTCATAGACATCTGGAAAAATGACAAGGAGCACCAACTACACACTGTTTTTTGTAAGGGTTAAAAAGCCAAAAAGGCTGGGAGCCACTGGTCTAATCTTGGGCAATATGTTGTATTTCATTTATTTTTTTAATGTAAAATTTTAATTTTAAATGTAAATAATAACTATAGCTGCCAGATCAATGTAGTGGAGAAAAAACATTTAATGTGGAGTAGTGGAGTAAATGTACAAAGTAGCAAAAAATGGAAATACTACTACTACTACCACCACTAATACATCACAATTACAGTACTTGAATAAAAATACTTAGTTACATTCCACCACTGACAGTTACACAGCAGACAGAGGAAAGAGGATCAGAGTTTGAGTTCTAATGAGGCTCACATGACAGCCATTTAAATCACTCAACCTTCTTCTTGGAAAATCTGTTTTCCATTTCTGAAACGGCCCTGTCAAGGATGTTGAGCAGGGATCTTTTCAGAGACTGACGGGGTGATGATGGACCACCATAACACCGGCTGATTATTTTGTCAGCACTGTAGTCAACATCAGAAAGATGTCTCAATATTTCAGTGTACATGTACTGAACATCAAGTTGATGCAGGTCAGGCAACCCAATCAGATGCCCCTCTGGCATGGAATTACATACAAACAGAATCATTATGGACAAATTATCAACATTACACTTGTCCTTAGTCCCATCACTTTTCATGCAAAACCCTGCAGAGCGTTTGCCTACCTTTTCCTGACCTCTGCAAGAACCATGTTTGCCAGTGTTTCAATGATCTCTTTTTGAATATCCTTAGAGGTGTACCTTTAGCAATATCAGCTACCTTCTCTAAGATATGTTCAAACAATTTCAAAAAAAGACCCGCAGTAATGTCATCAGCATCAGGTTTCTGTTTCACGGAGCCCTAATTCGTTCACACACAGAAACTTAGCTACTCCGCCAATGCTCTTGACATAATATCAGTTCTTTTCAAGCAGTGTTTTACTTACCCCCCATAGTCGATGGTTTCCCCTGTTGCCTCTCTGCAATTGTGCTCAGTCCAGGTGGCTGCAGCATGTACATGACTGTGGCTGGATGCATGCTTCTGTAACCCCTTGTCACGCTCGAGTGCTGCTTTCCTTGGATACCCTATACACACTGTTGTTTGTTGTCAGCTTACACACGCAGCAGCACAACCAGCATTTATCCTTCCAGCTGGAGCATGTAGTGTTGAGATCAGTGGCTAAACTTTGAATCATAGTAAACATTATGTTTGTCAATATTGATGATGCTCTACACAGTAAAATCAGCAGTGTTAATTTAACACTTAAAGAGTCAATTTTAACACTAAGTCAGTGAACATATGGTCCTAATCTACAGAGTGTAAAAGTAACACTGAACATAGTGTTGAATTTTCAGAGTCAATTCAACTCTGGTAAGAGTTAATATTTTACACTACACCACACTGAGAAGTGTTAATCAAGTTTTACACTATTAGGGAAATAACACCCATAGTGTTATTTACATTTGACACTAAGAGTTTAAGTGTTAATCAGAATTTACTCTTATTAATTCCCTCTTCATGAGTGTTAAACATACTTAACACTAAGTGTTAATTAAGAAATTACTCCCAACACAGTGTTGATTTTTAATTGACACCTGCCAGTGTTAAACATAATTTACTCGTGTATTTACTCCCTATAAGTGTTATTCTTACCCAACATCTTGTTGATTTTTAATGGACTTTTAATAAAATGTACTCTTCAATAGAATTACTTCTTAGTGTTTTGCAATTTTCTACTTTACCATGTCAGCTAACACTTAAAACAAGTAAAACTTAAAATATTTGCAGGGTGAAAAAAACAACAAACAACATTATATCCATGTCTTAATACCAATTTATTAAAAATAACACTGACCCTCAAGGTTTAGTTTACAATTCAAGGTTTTGTGACGAAACCGTGACAGCTCCCTTATCACATGCTACATAATTAAACTTCAATTTCAGTTTAAAAGATGAAAAAAAAAAACCCACATTGTTCTTAAAAGACATGGTACATTTAAAATGGTAAAATCTTAACCATTTCTTTTAACACTGAAAAATGTGTTTAAAGTGCATTTCAGAGGATGCACACATCAGAGGATAATTCCAGCCATCTTCAACCTAGAACAAACTTCGCCATCATCTGGAATCTACTGATTGATTCTAATCAAAATCTTATCAAATGGGCCACTGAGTGAGTTGTGATGTGAGTGTGTGCCTGCCTTCGTTTGTGTTGACTTTAACAGCTGGCCAAGTTCTGAATTTTTTTCCCAATGTTGAGACATGACTTTACAAGGTCTGACTATCTGTTACCTCCATACATTGTACTGCTGCTGGAAAAACACCAGCCAACTCAAGTGCCAAAAAATAAAATTCACTTAATGGTAGGGTTACATAAAATGTTGTATCTGTAACTGTGTTTTAATTCCAAATTGGAATGTAGACAGATTTACTATCCGACTTACGATTTGACACAGATTAGTGGGCTTTCTATTCCACCAGGTGTTCAAATTACATTTTTAAAAAAGGAGAGATTCGCAGATTTTCATCCTCATCTCAAATGATCCACACACTATATCCCTAATGCGGATAGATTGAGATAAGGTTGAATATCTGCAAATCTGTCCTTTTCCTTTAAGAAAAGTGACAGCCCTAGTGGCTGAATTGTGAAGATCTTGGTTGGAATCTATCAGTATGGTGCCAGATGATAGAAAATTGTCTTTAGGTTGAATAACCATAACTATCCTTTTTAACCATCGCTAAAATGCAACAAACCACCCTTAGTAAAATACAATTGACAATTGAAAAATTATCAGCTGTGTTGAAATATTGCAGAGAGTTCAATAAACATGAACGCTTCACACCATATACATGAGGTAGTTGTGGATTTGTTTGTATAGTATGGCAATGTTCTGCATGCATGTCTTTTGTTCGTAATATCACACTTTCTTCATCTTCACAGAACACAGTTTGAAAATCACTTTTCTCTAGGACACAAAAACGACAGCAATTCCGAGCACTGAACGATTCCACAAACCCAAACAGTCCATGTATACCAAGATTATCCCCAGTGACTTGCACAATGCTGCCATGAACAGGACTTTTGAACATGGGAACTTTAATCCTGTCGGTTTCAAGCACTTTCAGGTCATTGACGATTGGCTCAAGTATGGTGTCAAACCCATAGGTTTTAATGTCCTGGGCATGAAAAAGTGCACACAAATGT
>VMKM01004832.1:0-11993 GCA_008360985.2 Macquaria ambigua | reverse complement strand
ACCACGTCACCTATTCATGGCTCCATCTTTTTTTAAAGACCAAAAACCAACCTGATAACATAGCTCTTCCAGTAGTATTTTTATTTAACTCTAGTAGCTAAAAGTTCAGTCCTCCTTTCCTAGGCTGTTTTCCTTTATCAAACTTTGTTAAACATGTAGTAAAATATGAGGTTATTTAGTTAGTTACTGCAAAGTCCAGTCAGAGCTGCCTCAGATATTTTGTGTGACAGATGGAAACACAGACGGGGGCCTATCATTGTGGGGGGACAAAAAAAAAAATGTTGGTGGGTGGCTGCAGATCGTGATCCTCAGTTATTTGGTAAGCTGTCTCAGATTTATGAATCAGAAAAGTAGGCAGGCAAAGATCCCACAGAGCAGGTGGGACATCTCGCTCTCTCTTTCAGCTCCCACTCAGGAAGTAGCTGCCGCACGACTCTTCTGTCTTCTGCATACTTTTCTGCTCCCCTAACGGGACATTTTTAACATTCCTCCCTTTTGGTCAATCAGTTCCTTCTTTAACAACCCTAACCCCTGCTCTTCACAGGGGGCCAAAGTGATTGTGAAATGACTGCGTTTGATTTGATATACATCATTTATTTATGACACTACAAATACTCTTAAGTAAATTTGAGCCTTTAATATATGGTTTTATTTTACCCTCTATGTGCCTTAGGGCAAAGTAAGAGGATATCAATCCCATTGAAATCCTATAGAAAACATTGTCTTTGCCAGATGGCTTGAGGGAAAACTCAGGCATTCATTTCGGATATACAGTAAAGCAATTAAGAATAATTGAAATATTTATGATATCATGATTACAGAGGTGGATTTCTGACACTTCTCAGTTTTGTTGTACCTTGCCCTAACCACACCTATCCCTGTCAATGATTTTATGGTGGTTGTAAAGTGATACAGTGAGTGGTTTCACAATGACAATAACAAGCTGTAAAAGCCATTCCCAGTCTATCATTAGGCCTTCATTAAGTTTAAATGGCTTGACACCTACCTCTCTGTGTGTGTGTGTGTGTGTGTGTGTGTGTGTGTGTGTGTGTGTGTGTGTGTGTGTGTGTGTGTGTGTGTGTGTGTGTGTGTGTGTGATACTAGTTGCAATAACTTCCAATGAGGGCTCATGTTTCATTGGCAAAGTAAGTTTTCTCTGTAACGCATCCCAAAGAGATAATAACCCCTCTTTAAGGAGGTGATGTATGATTATATGTGATTGTATATATGTCTACATATGTGTGTGTGAATGTTTCGAAGCAATAGAGAGTGAAAATGAAAGAAACAAAGAAGGAAAGACAGAAGGAAAATGGAAAGAAAAGAAAGATCTTCATCTTTATGTGTTTAGGTTATTAGATTTGAGGAGGCCTTGAAAGCCATATGTGTAGGTGTGTGTGAAAGAGAGTACAGTGAGCTCCTTAATTATTTGAACAGGAACATGTTTTTTTGTTTTTTTATTAATGCCGGATACACTTTTAAATTTTAAATAACATTAATTGGATGTTTGACTGATCTAGGATGTTGTACCAAACACAAAATGTCAACATCTGTTTGATATAATTTTAATCTGTATTCTCTGAGCATCTTGGGCATCACGTCACAGATGTATAACTGTTTGTGTGGTCATTTTACAATGCAGGCAATTTATACTTACTTATTATACTTCAAGAATGATGCTACATTTCTTTCCAAGTAATACGTTGTGCTCAAAAAATTTGTGTAGATTTGTTTTGTGAATATTTGTTGCGTGAATTTGACCTCATGTGGAAAAAAACACCAGTGATACAGATGGCGGGGTAGCAACCCCTGCCAGAAGCAGCAAGAGAAGAAGCAGATACTGAGTGTTTTATCTGTTTCCTTCTTATAACTGCTTGTTTCTTCATTCCTTCCTTCCTTCGTGTGTTTTATGATCCATCTTTTGACTCCCGTTTTCGCTGCTGACTTTCATCCTGACTTGTCTTTGAGAAATGATTCTCTAGCAGCGGTGAGGAGGGATTTTCTCCAAAGGTGAAAGGTCAATCAAGAACAAATCAGTGTTGAGGTCAGAGGTGAACCTGACAGACTTCTTCTCTGTCGCCGCTTCATCATCGTGCCTCTCCTCACCCTCTGTGTTATCCCGTTTTTCTCATTTCTCTCATCAGTTCCCTGGGTTGTTGGATGATGAGTCGTGGTGGTGTGTTTGTGACAGGAGTAACTTAAAGTTTCAGTGGGCCTCAGTCACAGGACTCTATGCTGAAGTTGTTTGTAACTCAGGGTGAAAACACTGTACATATGGCGCCTTTTTACTCCATCCTTCATCATCACACGCTTTTTCTTCTCCACTCCACCCCTTACGCATTCCTTGTGGACCAGTTTTTCATGCACTCCCTACTTGCCTCCTTTAATAAATCTTTTACACCAACTCTTTCAAGCTCCCTCCAAACAACTTTCCACAATTTGCATTTTTTGCAGGACAAAACTGATATTTGACAAAGTGTATTCTAGGTTTTTTGGCTCATCTCTGGCTAATTCTGGACCAAAACAAAACAATATTTCCTTACTTCTCCACTGTTTATGTCTCCCTGAGGCAGAGAAGTTGAGAGTACAAATGGACTGAAATAGGAAGAGGAACTATACTCTCACATACAACTCTCCCACATCTACAACCATGCATATGTTCTTTCATTCTTTCTTTGTGTCTCTCTCTCTCCACAGACCATTCAGGCAGAAAGGATTGCTATGTAAATGCACCAGTGAATAGGAGTGAATGGACAGGCTTAAAGCAGATTATATTAAACTGCTTGTTAGTTTAAAGACATGCTGAAGTGAATGGAAGGGTATTAGCAGATGTGCTGCTGTGCCACAGAGGTGTTTCTCTAAAATGTACTTAATCCCTGTGTCTGTTAGTCAGTTCACACATCAAGCAAAGGGATAAATGCTTCTAAAAGTGAACCAGGAAAGGGTAAGGTGGTCTTTAAATCCTCTGGGGCAGATGGAAAAGCAGAGACAATGTATTTGAATAACAAATATGTCTGTATGTGAAGCCAAAATGTATGCCACGTCCATTTATGTGTTTTTGGGAATGTTGAGTCCATTTAACCACAAAGAGCTGCTGTGCTGCTTTCCCACAAAACCCAATGGTGTGAAAGCGTGCTTGTTATTTATTACATCTTGAATAGCTGACTTCCGGAGGAACAGCGGTTTCATTTGACTGCAGAAAAAGTCCTTAGTATCGCATATTATATTAAAGTGCCGTTGTCCTGTGAAAACCATGTATCTCACAAAACGTTTTCTTAAAAGAGTACCCCACCGATTTAGCATTGCACTCCTAACATTGTCGGACTCACATTGGACAGTTTGAAAGGAAGTATCAAAATCTATCCAGCAGAAACAGAGACAGCGTCTTTTTTTTTTATTCCACACTTTCCCTTTCCTTGTCAAAACCTGCTGCCTACATTACCCACAGTGCAACTCGACCCACGACAATTCGGTTGCAGATTCAGGTGTGTTATGCTAATAGCAGCTAATGTAGCCTTGAGCCACTAGCCTCAAGCAGAAATGAGGAGCCGGCTACAGAGGTCTGCTAAGCTTTCTAATCCTAGATTTTTTCCATTTTCAAACTTGTGGTCTTCAGCCCCAACTGACGCTGACTCAAGTGATGTCACTTGAGGCATTTTTTATCAGTCCTCGCGTAGCTCCCTCTGGAGCGACAAAAGGCTTTATACAACTTTTTACATATGCAGTAGTACTCCCCAGTGCCTGTAAACAGACTATAGTGTTTAAAATTGGCGGAGATCCCCTTAAACTAAGAAAAACTGCCCTCTTTTCAGCTTAGTGACAATACACTTTCAGGTGATCCAACCATCCAAATGGTTAATTTTGCTTAAGATGTATGAACATTTTATCAGCCATATAGTATAGTATAGTATAGTATTCAAAATATCCACATTTGCAGATACATGGTATTCACTGGACAGTGACAGAGAAATCTTTTGTATTGATTGAGGCTAACAAATGGTTAGAACGTATCATTTGTATCCTAATTTCAGAGATCAGAAAGGACGTTTTCACGTTTCTACACCCTTGGCGACATTTAGCATTCTGAAAGCAAACTCAACTTTCTTTGAAGTGTTGACACTGAAAACTGCTGACGTGTGAAGTTGTTGTGTTATGACAGCCTGTCAAAAATGATGAGAGAGTGAATGCTGAATAGAGAGTATATTGACCCCCAGCACTGGCTGATGCACATCATCTAAATGTGCAAAGGGAGCTTGAATACCATTAGCATATGAAAAACAGAAGCAGCCAGAAAAAAAACTGTGCTATCTGCTACAGATTCAAATGTCTGAGCAACTTTATTTTTGATCTAGACTAATAATTAGTTGCATTTTTATATCCCCGGCCTCCTTTTAGCGCTCTCTGATCCCTACTGTCCATCACTCTGTCCTCCTCTTCCCATACATACCTTTTCCCTCCTCAACTCTTTCACTTCTCCCCAAAAGGTCACCATCCTCCATTTATTATCTCAACTCTTCAGAAATCTTTCCTTCAAACCGCCTCAGACAACCATCATTCTTCTCTGATCTTTCCTTTTGTTTTTCCTGTCAGCAGCCTTTTCTTTACTCCTCTTTCTCTTTCAGTTTTACTGCTCATCCTTCGTTTGTGACAGTCTCAGCCATTTATCATAGGCCCAGCATGAGGGTGACACTATGGATGAATAGCGTGTGTGTGTGTGTGTGTGTGTGTGTGTGTGTGTGTGTTTGAGTGGCACCAGCTTACAATACCTTAAAGTAACTGTTTCAATCTGCATATGATATCCTGTCTTTCAGCAAATCACCACAGACATTTATTACACACACACACACACACACACACACACACACACACACACACACACACACACACACAGCTAGTAGGGATTGGGGGCAAATGCTGTCACAGTTTTTAAAAGGCTTCCCGTGGTTAGACATGCTTGAAATGACATTCTGGTTCACTGGAGGAGGGGAGTAGGAAAGAGAGTGCCGGAGAGAAAGACTGAGGTGGAGGGGGAGGGCAGCTGAGTTTGTCAGTTACAAACAAATTTAACAGATGCAGGAATAATATGGGAGATTCCAGAGATTGATCTGGGAGGGCAGAGAAAAGTGAGAGGGGTAAATACATGAAACAATAGTCCAACTTTACAAGGATACATTTTTCTGTCATTTCATTTTATTCATCGGTCAAAGGGACACATGGTACAGTAGGTCTGCTGTCAAGTCTGTTCTCATACAACATTTAGACTACATTAGGTGTTTTTCTTCTCACCACAGGTGGCAGCACAGCTAGAGAAAGTGGCAAATTCGAAAATATGGGCACCACAGAATCAAAGAGTTCTGAAGTCTGGAGAGAGCGTGTAAATGATGGATTATAACTTATTTCACAATGAAATGACTGTTTATCCATCTGACTAAATTGCCAACATGCTAAGCATCACCATTATTATTTACAAATTAATTTTCATTGTCAACATGCCAACCAATAGATCGAGTTGCCGTGGTGGCTTCTTAAAACCATTATAAAAAAAATTAAAAACCTCTTATGTGCGAAATATCACTCGCTCCTCAGCTGAAAAACCACCAGGACATCTTGCTTTGAAAACTGACACTGGATCTGGTTTCCACATGACACAGAATTGACAGGAACATCAGTTACTCTATGTTAAGGTTCGTGTGGGAAAGGGGCTTCAGAGAGGAGGGGATGAGGCGAGACAGACAGAAGAATAGGGCACGACTGTTTATTTATGAAGTGATTTTTCCTCTCATCGAGGAGCGAGGGAGCCAGGCCGCCTATTGTCTGTCGCTAATGAACAACATGAACGAGTGTGAGAAAGAAAAGAAGTGCAAAGAACAGCGGCGGCTACAAACGAGACGGATTAACATGAAAACAAAAACTGTTTGCCCCATCCAGTTAACCTCAAAACTCAGAAATCAGAATGTCGGGGGTGGGGAGGTGGGGGGAATAGCTGCTCATTTAGTGCCGTTTCAGGTCTGTAATGCTTTTTGCTAAAAGCAAAGTGTTCTCAGCACACACATACACACACAGAGTCTAGTCTACAGTAAATGCCTCACAGGCAACAGGATAGCTCTGAAAAGGAAATGGTCTATTAGAGTGTCTCAACCCATTTATTTATTAGTATAAAAGCTCCAGGCAAGGGTGATGTAATCTCTAACAGCTCCTTTAAAGTGTCTTTGCCAGCTACCTGATTTGTTAACAGCACACCGGTTTGTGAAGAGATGTTTTGTCAGAGGTTTTCTGGAGTCCAGGTGTCATATTTTCAAATTAATTGGTTGTATTTTCTCCAAATACCATTATCTCATGTCTTAAAACAAAACGCGGTTGCGGGTAATAACGGGGTCATAAAAATGCTTTTGACTGGTAATCCCAACGCAGCCTGTGGAGAGACCAGTCAGACAAACTTTGGTACAGTTTGACTTAAAACATTGTTTTGGATAGGACATAAGGATAAGTTGAGTACACTACAAATTTAGCCTTCTCGTGTATCAAAACAAACAAATGAAATGCACTCTGTTTTAGCAGACTTGAAGTAGGCCCTTGCTCGTAATTACTTTGCCACTTGGGCTGCTGGTGAGGGCATGCACAAGGTGCTCACACTGGTTGCTTTACTCTGGATAAGAGCCTCCGATACATTTGCTGAACATATGCTGGTCATATATCCACAGTTAGGCTATGCGTACACAAATCAGGACCCACTGTAATAATGTAAAGAAAGATAATTAATGTTTTTGTTTAAATAGATGATGTGACACTGGTTGTTTATTGACCTGTCATTGTTTGGCTAACCGGAGTTGGTTTTTCCAAGTGCTACTCAATTATCCATAATGTAGCAGCTCAATTGTACCACTGCTCAAAAAATACTATCTTTATAGTCCATTTATAGCTTAAATCAACTATTCATTCCACTTTCACTTTGCTCTAAGAATTCCTGCAGAAAATAAAAAGTGGAAACAGTTATCTGTAAGCTGTTAAAGGTGCTGAATCCCACAGATCCCGCTGCTTGTTTTCAGTATCCTCCTGACCCTCCTCCTACTTTTTTACTAAACCCCATCTTGCTCCTGTCTGCTCCCTGCCCCCGTTTTCTTTCCACCCATGTCCTCCCTCCCTGTGTGTGTGTGTGTGTGTGTGTGTGCGTGCGTGCGTGCGTGCGTGCGTGCCCTACCGACTATGCAAGTGCAGTAAACTCCCCCTTTTTGCCCCTCTCTCTCTCTCTCTCTCTCTCTCTCTCTCTCTCTCTCTCTCTCTCTCTCTCTCTCTCTGGCACATACATACACACACTCGGAGGGAGAGGCAGTGTGTGAGTGGCGGATCCTGTCGTGTGGAGTGTACTGAAGAGAGGAGAAGAGAGGAGCGGAGCGGCAGACTCTACCATGCCAGTACAGGGAGAAAGGCTGAAGTGCGGTCTCTCTCTCTGTCTCTGGAGCCGGAGTCCTCTGCTGTTGCTTGGGCTGTTCTCCCTTCACGCACAAGCACACGGTGAGTTACTGCAAACTTTCTCTACCCGCCGCTGCCCTCAACAGAGTTGTTGTTTTTACTTAGCTTTGCTCTGAAGTTGCTCTGATGCAAAAGTTTGTTAGATTTTCTTTTTACACTCTTGTTGTAGTTCTGGCTTCTCTTCTCCTTACTGCAAACATTATTGTTGTTTCTGTCCTCCCTACTCTGTGTTTCACATCTTGAATCTTACTTGTATATTCTGTGGATACATGTGTGTTACTTTTAAAAGTTGCAGCTTAAATCTGGGCTCTGCTATGCAGCGTCTGCAGACTGTAAGCAACTCGTGATGACAGTCAGTTTTAGAAATCAGCTCCAAAACGAAGCAACTGATGTTGACGTGATCCTGAACATAAGATATGCATGTGGTTGTTTTATGTCTGGGAATGATTCCTGTTTAATGTTACATGTTGTGTTTAATGTTAATCACAGCAGTATGTATAGGATTATATTAAAGCCAGCAGCTCAAAAAAGTCCCAGCTGAGATGGTTTTACAATCTTTTTCATTTATTTTCTAATTGTGAATTTATAGGGTTTTGGTGGGTGCAGCTCTTTTTGTTAGTCAGTGAATTTGAGACAAGAAGTCATTTCAAAAACACCATTATAGAACAAATAGATAACTGTTTTCAGATTTTCACATCATATCGATATTGTAAATCAACAACAATATCTTGGAGATAACATGCAAGCTTTTCTACTGACTATACAAAAACAAGTCAAGTTATTGCGAGCTGAAGGGTTGTAAGTTATTGTTTATCTGATCACAATTTCACACTTTAATTTAGAAGCTCCGCCGTTGCTCTGACATTCAGTGACGTTCAGAGAGATATATTGTCATGCACCGACGTTGTTACTGTTAGCCGCATCAGCCGCTTTGTCTGTGACCATGTTTGGTATCTGGAGTGTGATTGGCGAGGTGTCGGAGAGAGAACGTGTCAGATTTAATAGTCTGTTATGTTCAGTGCTGTGATGTGTGTCATTAGGGTTTGACACTCTGCTTCTGTTGTTTTTCCCGCATATAGGTTTAACCATGGCACAGCAGCTCTGTACATTATCTTCACAATCATTGATTCAAAAAAGTCATTATTGAAGGAATTTAAATGATAGTGTGTGTGTGTGTGTGTGTGTGTGTGTGTGCGCGCTGTTAAGTTGTCCAGAATACAGGCTTAGACAGTGTTTCTTGTGAGTGATAGTGTCTGTGCATATTATTCTTTTCTCTCTTTATTGTTGGTCTATTTAAAGTCATTGGAGATTGTTTCAGCTGGGAGCCCTGAAGTTAAGCCAGCAAAGGCTCATACCTCGTAGTCAGTGTGCTATGTGCTGAGGTCGTCCTGCGACCTCTGGCTGCATGTCACCCCCTCTTTCTCGTCCATCTTTCCTGTCATTGTCACCGGTTGAGTCGGCTTTCCTATGGAGTCCATGCTGTGTTACCCTCTTCTTTTGATTTACTCTCTTTGCTCGCAGATGCTGTTGTATCATTTAAAGCCAAGCCTTGAAAGGAATAACAGTTGAATGCCATTTGCACTGCACACATGAGCACTCATGGACGCAAACAAAAATTGCCTGAGTGTTTTAGACTCATGGTAACACTGACTGCTCTGTCTAAGAAGCTGCAGAACAGCTGCCAAAGAAGAAGACATATATGAAAATAAAGATAAACATAAACATAAAGTTTGAAGTTACACTCCAGAAAGTCATTCACACAATGTCTTTCATTTGATATCAAGTTCATATTATATCATAAAAAGTATATCGGTTTTCCCCCCATTTATCTTTATGCTTTAAATTTCTCTTGAACTTTGTATTGCTACAAATGGGACATGGATTAAATTTCCATAACTGCATTTTTTTGTATTTGGTGTCATGTGTTGGGATGTAATGTTTCAGTCCATTTAAATGCCATTGTAACATTAGTGCGCCACCTATAGGTTAGTGAAACAAATTCTCCGCTCCTGATATCCGCCAGATGTTGACTCACCAAAAACATTTATTTATTTATCTGAGGACACATTTCTTCAGGCTTTGCCCCTTATTTTCCCGAATTACTGCTAGAGCTGCTCTAGCTCTCTTTGCTCTGTCTGTATAAGTTAATAAATAAAAATGCCAGGTTATTTTTAAACTATAATAATATTGCTGTGCTTCCCTAGATAAAGCATCCCCAAAAATGCCTGGACTGTAAACTCAAAAGATGAACACATAGTGCATCATTTTATTTTTTCAGCTTGGATGCTTTCTGTGTTAACCGACCAAGCTTGGCCTCAGCAAAATGTCCAGATTGTAAATTTAAAAAACAAACAGCTTGAGTGTGTCATTTTATATCTCACCCTAAATGCTATTTGGTCATTAAAGTCGTATCATGTGAGCTCAGGCAGTTCCAAATAGTTAAAACTGTATTCAAATAGTATTTCGCCTGAGGCCTCTTAGCAACAAACTCATTCATTGGTTGACACATAGATGATTGATTGGACCAGCAACAGGCTCATTCATTGGTTGACACACGGATGATTGATTGTCCTGGCAATAGATTCAGACGTGACTCAACAGGCAAATATTTGTTTTCTGAAAAACTGTACGAAGATGGAGCAGGTAGCGAGAGAGGTTTTTATTTATCGGATTATCTGCTCCTCACTTTCTCTTTCTGTCTGCCTTTTCCTTGCTGTGTTATCCATGTTTCTTCCCTCTCTAAAACAGCACATGGATGCTTGGTAGAGTGAGTGGAAGTCTAGACTAGTGTTTCTTGGTCCTATAGCCACAGGTGAACTGGAGTCATTACAGGTTTTAGACAGCTATGGTGTTGTGTCTGCATGAAGGTCACAGTTTGCCCTACAGCATGTCTAGGCCACTGTCTCTGCATCAGACAAATAAAGGACGATGTGTTCATTATTCTTCAAGGAGAAATGAGAGCATGGGGAATGCACACACTTATGCACGCTTTATAAATCACACACGCACACACACACGCGCGCGCACAGATCTTCTGTGACCTTCCACCTACGCCAGGCTGCAGCCTTCAATGTGAGTTCTGGGAAGTGAGGAGTGAGCGTGATAGCTTACATTTCATTGTCCTTGGTGGAAATAAGCACCGCTGTATCAGTTTTCACAGTCAAAGCTCTGCCAGTTGCTTTGCTTTTGTCACTGCCCGCTAATGAGACTCTGTTGCTCTCTGCAGAATTTCAGGTTTTGTTTTAACAGAATAAAACACCTACCCAGTTTTAAGCCAAAATAATCGCTTCACACAATGTTGTTGTTTGACACTGTGTTCTCCAACTACTGAGAATGTGCCGTACCTCTCTTCAACTCGCATTTCACAGTGATCTGGTTTTTAGTTGTCATAAAGTTGTTGGCAAAATCTGTGTGCTTTATCCTTTTCTGTGTGTGTGTGTGTGTGTGTGTGTGTGTGTGTGTGCGTGTCACCTGCTGAACACCTGCTTGATGATTTCAGGTTTCACTGAGTTGATGTTTTCTTCACGCAAGGACAGATTTACTTAAAACTGTGTTCCCATGGTGTCAAAGTGTAGACTCTTAATGTTGAGTGCTCTGGTGTCTGATGTTAGTTTTTGACAAAATCAATAGCCTGTACAGGTACTAGACAAGACAGACCGCATGCTCCATTATTTGCATTTAGTGTCACCCGCAGTGAAATTGATGATCTCATCACCAGTTTAGTGTCTTCAGAGACACAAACAGCTGGGATTCATAGGGGTACCAAGCTCTCAGGAAGCCATTGACAAAACTATCATCCTCGCGAAAAGCTGACTGAGACATTTCTAAATAAAAAGCAGTTTAGAGAAAAGAGCAGCAGAAGGCATGAGAGCTGACTCACCGTACCAAACTGCTGGTAGCGCTTTCTGCTCCTCAGTCTCAAAGCTTCCTGACAGGATGTGTTGAGTTCCCTCACTGGAAACTGATACCTCATTAGAACTACTGATCTGCTGGCTGTAAAGCAGAAACACAGAGGTAAGGTGTTGCTGCTGGTTGTTGAAAACAAATTGTCGGTGTCCTAAAGTAAACTCACACCTTAGATATAGCCTTTTTATTTTCTCTGTGTGACGTCTGCAATTTTTTCTTCAACACAGCTGGGGCCACAAACCGTGGTCTGCCCCTGGGAGTGTCTGAACGGGTGAGGGTTAACAAGGCGGGACCCAAAAGGCTAATGTGGTGGCAGGAGTCGAGGATATAAGGGTTCAGTGACAAAGCAGTGACATAAATATGAGCCCCTGATATGCCATGCTTGACTTAGCTCTTATGTTGTGTGTTTGAGGAAAAAAAAAAGTGATCTTGAAATGACCTCTAAAAGGTGGAAGGTAAGGGGAAGTGAGGAGAGTTTGGGACTGAGGGGTATTACATCCTGTAATGGATACAGATCCAGTAACTTCTATCCCAGTCAGATTACCGGTCTGGCCCTGACTTCTTAAGACACAGCTGGAGCAGGGGAAGTTGTGTGTGAGTGTGTGAGAGAGAGAGAGAGA
>VMKM01004831.1:0-12003 GCA_008360985.2 Macquaria ambigua | reverse complement strand
TCTCTCTCTCTCTGTCTCTCCCTCTCTCCCTCTCTCTCCCTCTCTCTCTCTCTCTCCCTCTCTCTCTCTCTCTCAGTCAGCGCGTGCCTCTCGGCTCGAGCCGCAGCAGCAGTTTTCAGTGCCTCAAACCTTAACGCGCGCCGGACTCACCGCTGCACGAGACTCTTCCTCACCACCACCACCATCAGCACCATCATCATCCTCCTCCTCGGTGGATGGAGGGATGGTAACAGGAGAGCTTCATCATCACCGTGCATCATCACCATCATACCGGGAGCGGAGGGAGAGAGGAGCAGCAGCAGCAGCAGCTCTCCCTGGGCTAAAAAGTTAAGGAGGATCCGGTTTAATAACGGAGCACCGGAGGGGCTCGTGCCCGGCGTTAACCCGGGATAATCCGCCTGACACGGTTCATTTCTACTTTGGACTCCATGGAAACGGATCCGGTGTCTTTGAAGGGATTTATTGTGTATTTAACGGATCACTCCCGGCGCTTTCAAGGATCGCTTTCTAAAAGGTCCCCGGTACTAAAACTGATCTCCGGTGTGTTTTAACGAATCTCTGACGTTACGTTAAGGGATCCCCGGTTTGTTTGTTTGTTTGTTTTAACGGATTCCGGGTTTTTAAATTAATCACTTTGTGTTTGAACTGATATGTGACGTTTTAATAAAAAATGATCCCGTTGTAACGGATTCCCGGTGGTTAAACGAATCAATAACGGATTTCTGACGTTCATCACTCAACTCTGGTGATTTCCATAACGGATTTCTCTGAGGTGTTTTTAACGGATTTCTGACGTTAGTGTGACGGATCCCCGGACAGTCCCGGGTGGACTTGACGGTTTGCTGACCGACTGTAACCTCAGCCCCCCCACCACCCCCGGCAATAAAGAAGAAGAAGAAACGCAGGTATAAAGCAGGTGCTCACAGAAAAAATAAGGGGTTAACGGGAAAAGTGCGGTTCTTCTCGGGACTGAAGTAAGTCTCTCAAATACCGGATCACCACCGGGGAGGTTCCCCTGAACCCGAGGGACCGACCGCCGTTGGAAACGGACCCGGGGCTCACCGATTCGGGGGGCGAGAGAAGAGAAGTTACCGGAGGACCGGAGGAGTTGATGTGGATCTTTACCGGCTATATTAGACATCCTCACGGACCTGTGATGATCGGATAACCATCACCATTAATACCGGACTGATCTCATTAAGGGAACGGATTGATTGATTGATTGGATTGATTTTAACGGATAAAAAACCCGCCTATTCTCTTCCGTTTTCTGCCCTGTTCTCCCTTAACGATTGGAATCGATTCAATCCGGGGGGGTATCAATCATTTTAAATCAATTTTCCATCCATCAGCCTCATGAGCTGTAAAGCTGGGATCGTTTAGACGATCCGTGGAGGACCCGAGTGAATTATCTCCTCCACGGTGAAATAAACCCACATGCTGGCCGTAAATTATCCACTTAACCCCCCCGAGAGAGAGAGAGAGAGGGAGGGAGACATAGACAGAGACTGCAGAGAGAGAGAGAGAGGTATTACCTGTATTAGACGCCACCTTTTTGGAGAACTATAAAAGCATTTAAAACGGCAGTAAAAGCTCATTTTAACTTGAAATCTGTCAGACAGAGAGACATGCCTACCTCCGCTTTCCAGCCTTTAACATCCCTATAATAGTTGGAAAATTCCTCATTATTTTAGCAAAGAAATGTGGGAAAAATTGAGGAAAATGTGTCGACTTTCTGACATTAAAGTAACTAAAACACAAAACTAACTTAACTCCGATTCTGTTTCTTGACAGACATTTTGATTTTAATCTTGATTGTCATAAAAATATAAAACAAAATATTGGCGGATAATTTGTTGACCTGCTTTTGAGTCTTCCCCGACTCCAAAACTGAAATGTAATCATAATAATCTTACAGATCCTTGTAGTGCATCTGTGGCTCCTAATACTGACCTTAATGTTCTGTAAAGGTGTTTTCATCTTCCACTGTATCATAATAATAATCCCATAATAGTCCGATAGGGGTTTATTTATGCTTCACTGCAGGTCTGGAAGAGCCTTAACTCAGAAGAAATTAACTTTATAACAACCTGGGGACAATAACCTGCCGCTTTAAATCTCCTGCCATAGCTTAAGCTTTGGTTTAGGATGTGTGAAGATCAAGTGACCGTTTCTGAAGCTTAAAATGAGGATTTCCATCATCTGAAAGTGATTTTAATGCATAATCTGTGAGCAAATCCATCTGAGTTGTGGCTTCGCAGCATACAGAGTCTTAACAAGGCTTTATTCCCAGTCTAACGCCTCTGTCTGTGGTGGTTTAGAGTTTAGCTTACCCAGCTGATTTCCAGTGAAAGTCTATGGATGGTACGCTCACTGTATAGCCACATCCTCAACAGCATACCTCCTCCTCCTCCTCCTCCTCCTCCTTCTCCTCCTCCTCTCTAGAACTTGAAATTGAGCCATGCAGCATTGATTTTTTTTTCTCCTCACCGCAAAATCCAAAACGCACACAACCATCTCGTCCTTTCTGGTTTGTCGGTTTTGTTGCCTGAAATGTAAGACGTGCCGCGGTGTTGGTTTTCCAGCTCCAGTCAGAGCTGAAGGACGTTCACAACGGTCCAGCAGCGGCGGCGAGGTCAGAGTTCAGGTTTTCAGAAATATAACTGCTGGAGTTTCAGCAGCACAGACTGGAGGTTTGACAGACTGAGAACTGCAATTGAACGGCTCTTTTTCACATTAAATCATCTGGAATCTGACCTGAGCATAAATGAATGTTTTTCTGAATCAGAGCCCGTTTCTGACCCTGAACCTCGAGGACATTTCTTTGCCGTTAGAGTGACACTTTTAGCTAAATGGGGCTAAACGACAGCAGCCCGGGCGCCATGCGGAATGGCCGCGCCCTCTCGGACCAGTGGGCAGAGTCAGTGGTGGTCCGGCCTCGAACCACCGAGCGCCAAATCACGGTGCACAAACGGCTGGTGCTGGGCTTCGCCCTGTCCATCCTCACCCTCATCATAGTCACGGCGGTGGCTGTGGTGCTCAGCGTCCGCTTCGAGGAGTGTGGCGGACGAGATCGTGACGGAACTGAGTCAGGTTCGCGAGGCAGCGGAGGGTCAGCAAAGTTGAATGGGAGCAGAGGGGAGAGGACGGGGGAGAGGGGGGATGAGGAGACGGTCCAGCCATGGAGGAACTCGCGGCTGCCGGGCTCCATGAGGCCGCGGCACTACGACCTGCGGCTCGCCGTCTACATGGACAACTTCACCTTCTCCGGAGAGGTCAGCATCGAGCTGGAGTGCATCAACGCCACCCGATTCATCGTGCTGCATGCTGACCGCCTCGAGGTACAGTGGCCTGTAGGAGGCAGAAATCTGTGTCAGGAATTATAACATGAATTATCTTTAAGAACACGTGTACGCTCATAGTGATACCTGTGGCACACCAATGTCGGCAACAGACATACTGTAAAATTCATTCATTACCTGATTTAAACCACAAAATAAACTCAGGCAACCTTTGCGAAATAGTTGCGACTACTTAAGGCCGAGCAGTGGCTACCGTTGGTTCTGGATACTAGTTTTATTCGAGGTAAAATGGATACGAAGAGGAAAGCTCAATAGGTGTTGCTTGTCATTTGGCAGAGTGGGGTTATATAAAACTGGATGGCAAGACTTTGCTAATACCTGTGTAGCTTCCTCAACTTTTGAGCCTTCGGGTCGGCACTGTCATCGCTTTCCAGTTTGCTGTTGGACAACAGCACAAATTCTTCCGTCAAAGGTCACCAAAGTTGATTGAAGTTGCTGTGTCCAAGTCCTCAGATCCTTACCTGTAGTAAACCTAAAATCCTGAGGGTAGTGCTACAGGAAAGGCCTTTTGATCCCTTAAAATTCAAAGGGTTCATCCCCTTGGGAGCATGAATGTGCTCAGTAAATGTAATGGAAATATCCGTATTAGATTTTCACTCGATGAAAGGTCGGGGTCACCGAAATGATCAGGAATCATCCTCTGGAAACCATGAATATCAGCAGTAAAGTTAATGGAAATCTGGCCATATGTTGTTGAGATGTGTAATAGGTGTAATTGCTTTTTTCAGTGTAGTGTTGGTGTTGTAGCTGTAGTATATATTACCTGTAGTCTCTCAGTCATGACCAATGATTCTGCTGAGAACTAAGCTCAATACCTGCTTTAAGCCCTGCCCCCTTTCCTCTGTCATCCAATCAGATTCATGTACCCAAAAACAAAGAGATCCAGGTAGCCTACATCACTGCCTGTGGATGTTTACTGATAACTTTCCAGATGATTCTTTCCAAGCAAAGCTCCTTGTTTGCATCCTGAGGTCTGCTCTCTGTGTTGGAAAAACAAAACCCCGCTCTCTACCAAAGAATGTTTATTTCCAGATTTGGCCTCAGAGATTTCCTTAACGAGGCTAATTAGCCGTCAATGTTGCTGTTTCAGCCGAATTTTTTGAGACGAGCGCGTGGCGAGAGAAAGCCTCAGAGAAACGCCTGAGCAATGTGATTTTTCAGGCTGGTCATCTCTCAGCTAATGTGAGAGGGAAGATAAATCTGTCTAATTTGGGCAGAGGCCAATTAAAAACCCTGCAGCCCCTTTTTGTGTTTGTGTGTGAGCACACTGTGAATTAAGAGGTGTTGTTGGGCGCCAGGCAGGTCTCCTAAGGTACCCTCAAGAGTCAGTGAATTATGAAAAGAAAAATAGTCAGGATGTGAAAAGGCCAAAAAACACTAATGTGGATAAAAATAAAACCTGCTGGTAGAAAGAAGAGGGAAACAATATACTGCAAGGAGCGCTTTATTCTCACTCAAAGAAATGTCACAAGTACAAAATGTATTCAGCATTCAGCAACACCAAAGTAGAAAAGTGCTTCATTGTGGAGGTTTTACATGTGCGTGTTTTATTACATGAACAAATCCTTAACAAGTCAGTTCCTAGACTGATTTCTTTCACCCGAGGCAACAACTGGTTTCAGTTCGTCAGTGAAAGTGAACTTGTGGAGGCCTCCCAGAGTCACATGGCTGACCAGAGAGGTTTGATCAAAGAAGACATTAATAAAGACTAAACTATTCAAATAGGAACAATGTTGGGACGTTAAAATGTCTGACAGCTGAGAAATCAAACCAAAAAACAAACAACGCAATTAAAAGGCATTTTGGTTGAGAGGGACATTTGAAGGCATCACGAAGCGTGCCGCTGCGTTCGCTGACTCACCAGAAAACCCTGAAAAACATCCTTTTAATCCCCAACGTTTCCTCTGTGTGTCAGCAGGCTCTCTGTTCGTATCGATCAGTTTATTCATCAAAGAGCAAACACACACTCGCACAAACAGATACAGACGAACACACTCAGTGTCTGATTGGCTGAGGATTGCTGATGTGTGACAACACAGAGACCCAAAAGGTTCCCACTGTTGCCGGGCATGTTCCCATCATGCACTGCGGCTAATCTCAGAGGGTAGTTCCACTGATTTTCCTCAAACCTCAGCATGATCGTCTCTGTTTCTGCTTAATGATGACTGATTTTTTCCAAATTTTGCTTTGCTTCGCCAGTTTACGGTTAGCGTAGCGTTCTTTCAATCAAGTGTCTTGATATTAATATTGTGATACATAGAGAACATTTTAGGGCAATTTCAGGGTAGAATTCTCTGGCAATGGGCATGAAACAGGAAGAACTAGGAAACTAGGGCACAATTTACCGACACATAGATGAATGGATGTGCCTGGTCAGTGCAGGAAGTGATGAAAATAGTACACACTTCCTTGCTAAAGAGACTCGCTAACCAGACAATGAATTAAGAATTGATTTAAGCGAAGGTATTTGTACCATCCTCTCCTTTCTCACGACTGCCACCTCTGTTTTTGGGAGTAGTTTATACTCCGACAGAGCAGGGTAGCATAAAATTGAATGGTGCGACGTAACAGCATGTTTCCTTGAAGACAATTGGTCAACAGTTCAAGGATCAACTCTAAATGAAAGCTATATGTTGCTGCAGCGAGAGAATCAACCAATCCATTGAGTTGAACTGACTTTGGTCCAACATTTTGCTGTTATAAATTCCGGTGGGACTGAACCCAAAGAGTGGAAATAGATACAGTTTCCTTCAGGGTATGTGAAATACTGGCTGATGTACGAACAAACAAACTTATAAAAAATGCACACACACACAGGTGTTTTCACTCAGTTCACCTGATTGGACCTCTTCTCAGGTCTGTGTGGGCGAGTACAGACCGGGCTTCCTGCACCTGTTTTGGCTGAGACTTTTAACTTGATGTGTTTCTTTAGTGCAGTCAGTTTGGTGACATTTCACTTAATTGCCAGCCAATCCCCGACTCATCCTCAGCAAGAGCTCAGGTCTAATCAGTCAGGATAAGAAACACCTGTCTCTAATGAGTGAGGTGCTCTTCTTCACTCAGTGTAAACTCTGTGTTGTTTCACCTTCATCGGGTCAGTTTGACTCTGCAGCCTCAGAATGAAATATGGAGACACGCTGGTGAGCTGATAAACAAACACTTTACTGTCTTTATACCTAAATTTAAACTGTCAGACTTACTTTTTTCGAGCTACCTGCAACCCTCACACCTTTTTGTTGTTCATGTGGTCCCTGTCACGTCACCATGGCGACAGGTCCAGCATTCATCAGACCAACTGTAAAGGCTCTGAAACTGCTGCAAATCAGTAAACTTTAAGAGCAGTTAGTCGCTCTGTCGTGCACTGTTTTGACTGTTATGTGACTGCGCTGACTGACCTAAACAGCAGGTAGTTTTTTAAATCTGATTTTCACCTGTTATTTTAATTTAAAGTATCATTTCACAGTTCATCATTCTACTTCCTCTCAGGTGGACCGGGTGTCCGTTACGGCAGAGGGCGGCAGCGGCGGTGGCCGTCCAGCCAACAGGCCCGGGGGCGGAGCCATGCGCATCCACCGCCACTTCCCCTACCCGGCCAATCAGATGTACGTCGTGGTGCTGCACCGCGAGCTGAAGCCGATGAGAGTTTACCGGCTGAACGTGAGCTTCGACGCCGCCATCGAGGATGAGCTGCTGGGCTTCTTCAGGAGCTCGTACACCCTGCAGAGAGAGAGACGGTACACACACACACACACACACACACACACACACTGAAACACACTCATTTTTCCTGCAGCAGCAGGTGGTTCGGCTGGAAAAGGTCAGTGCTTCACATCCACGACATTGATTAACTCACACACGTCGCTCACAGTGTGTGCGTGAATGTGTGAGTGTGTGTGTTCCACATATCAAACCACACACACACACACACACACACAACTCACTCCCTCCTTATGAATTTCCCATAAGCCTCTGCTGCAGAGTTGTTTCCACATCAGATTTCTTCCCCACGGTGCTGATGGGAAACAGACTGTGTGCTGATACGTTTATTATTTCATGCATGAGTTTGTGTGTGTGTGTGTGTGTGTGTGTGTGTGTGTGTGTGTGTGTGTGTGTTACCACAGGGACAGAACATTTTATCAACGTCTGTTCCACTTATTGCAGAAACACAAAGTCGTAGTTAATTGATGAAATCAGAAGGGCTCACTGGTGATTGGATGGAGGAGTAAAGCCATGACCACATAAGGACTCAGAGTTTTTATCCTGAAGTTTTATTCAGTCGTTAAACATGCAGTCTGTTCTCTCTGTTATACGATGGGTATTTATGAGCGATTGGCTGGAAGAGGTGGTGGTCTATCTGGACCACCTTGATACAAGTATGTTGTATTTAAAATTGCATGGTAAGAGATTTTAAACCTACAGATTTACAAAAACAAAAACTCACTGAATTTTAAACCAGGCATGTGTGACCCATGATTTCTTTATTTGAATTGACTTGATGTTTCTTTTACAAATATTAATGTTGCTTTTTTTGCATGATTGATCTCTTCGTTGGCTTCCTCAGATTCAGATCAGTCTTGTTTAATTATGACATAAATTAGCATTTTTTGCTTATATAACGTATCCAGCAGCAGATTTAATGAGCTGCTGATAAAACAAGATGAAGAATGATGTGAGCTGACATGAAAAAGTGCCCAGAAAGGTAAATAAAAGCTCTGTTTCCGTCTCTGTGTGCCACATTTGCTGCGTTTCCTCTCCTCTTCTGGTCTCTGTGTGTTCTCACCACCGGCGGTCCCAAATTCACTGGCAGCTGCTGTTTGGATCAATACTGGATCAATACAGCAGCTGATGGACCAGCAGAGCTCGATCACAACACAACAAGCTGCTAGTTAAAGCTTAATGCTCCGGCCGACAGAAACCTGGTTACTGTCGACTTGGTGCACTAACCGGATTTCTTAAAACGTCCCAGTTTTCTAAGTGATGGAAACAAAATGAGAGTTAACTGTATTTTGACGTGTGAGCAGGTGCACGACAAAGACTTCATCAAGGAAATTATTAGAAAATAACTGCCGGAATGAATAAATATGTCAGTTTTCAGACACGTAGTGTATATGTGAGTAACACCCTTTAAAAGGTGCCAGTCTTGGTTCATAAATATGTTAATCTGATGACTAAGCAGCAAAGCAAAGAAGACACACAGCTGATTATTAAAAAAAAAAAAATTTTATTCAGAAAAAAGCTTCAAAATGTCAGATTCATACAACGTCAGGAGACTTCTACTGTCCAAATTATACACTGCTGAGACGTGTGTGTGTGTGTGTGTGTGTGTGTGTACAAAGCTCACTGTTAGTTTAAGGATTAGCTTGATGCAGCAGTGTGGCTAATGCTAACACACACACACACACACACTCCACTGTGAGATTTGCTTAATATCCAGAGTTACTGTAAACCCCAGGCTGGACTTAAACGCTTTAATGCTGGGAAGGGCAGAATTAATTAGTGCTCACACACACACACACACACACACACATATATTAATGTTTAAGCTTAGTATTGATCTTTATGCAAATGATGTAAAAGATGATTTTGAAGTCCAGCCTCCGCTGACCTGCTGCCTGCTGGTCACATGACACATGACATCACAAACACAGATGCTACGGATCAATACTCAGCTAATGTAAAGGAAGCTGCACCAGGGTAGTTATTGTGCTTTTACACTCAGCTTTTTCTTAAGCCCAAGATTGATCAGATAGCTTGTTGTCTGAGATTTTCTGCTGCGGGCGTATTTATTAATCACCACACCCTCTGATCTGTATGCACCTTCAGGCAGCCTGTTTGCACTTTGTGCTGCTGCACAGACATGAACCGAAATAGCAGGTGCACTTGGAGACTCCCACACAGTCCACGTGCCCAACACCTACTGCTCTGCGTTTGTCGTTGTGCTCGTGCGATTAAAATAGGGCCCCTTGTGTCTCGGTGTTGATGAAATGTTCCAGCTGTGAGCTTTAGAGAGTGCGCAGGATCCTTTCTCTTTGATGCAGAACATTCCTGAAGCCCAGACTTCTATAAGAAACCCCAAAAACACCCGAGCAGAGCTGTTTCTTCCCCCTCAGATCCTGCAAGGATCTTTTTCATTAGACAGAGGCTGTTTTTTTGCAGAGCTGTGTTCTTTAACGAGGGCGGGAATTACAGTTAACGAGGAGTAGCAGGGCAGCTAACGAGGCCGGGTTTGATGAGGAACAGAGATGTTGGAGTGTTAACGAGAGAGGCAGATGGTTAACGAAGGTTACGTGAGAGTCTACATTTTAATGGAGGGTAGAAAGAAGCTGATTGATCAACACATCTCGTCTTCATCAGCGGCTTCTCTATGACTCCCTCCTTACACCACCCTCTCTCTCATTCTGATGGAGTAATCCAGTGTCGAGATGAGATGTTTCAGATCAATACTGTGCTCACCCACTCTGCAGCGTGTGTGTCAGAGGGTAACCTATCTAACATGGCAGTCAACTGAAGCAACTTAATAAATCCATTCGATCTCTAACACACACACAAACACACACAGGAGGAGGAGAAAGTGCTGTGTAATAGAGGCCTCCTCAAATCCTAGATGTGGTTTAGAGGGACCTGCGACTCTCTTACCTGAGCCTGAAACTCACCTGTTCATTGAATTAATGATGCATGAATCCTAACTTTGGCTTTTCATCTAACATCACCAACAGGTCAAAGTTTACACTCGATCTCTTCATGTTTATGACAGGTTACCTCCAAAACTAAACTCTAAAACAAAACTTATCGGTACAAAATATAAAAAATAAGATAATCGCTATCTTGCCATGTTAATCTGCAACATGTTAATATTCAGGAGGCTTTTCACACTGCATATGCTAAACCCTGTTTCACACTGGCACCTTTTAGCCCTGCGTTTAGGTGATTTTCATGGGATAACCCAGCAAACTCGGGGCTAACTCTACTCCGGAGCAGGGCCAGCTAGCACTAGGCTAAAGTCGGGGTTAGCCAGGGTTCGTATAAAGTCTTGAAAATGCTTAATTTTAACAGTTATGTTTTCAAGGTTAGGAATATGCTTGAATTTGAATATACTCCTTGAAAAATACTTGATTTTCAACATAATCTGGTGTTTCATCTTCGACAGTCACTCATGGAAACCAAACATCTTTACTATTTGAAATGAAATGATCCCGTCGTCATATTTGTTTGTTGTCTCCTGGAATTTATAGGAACAGTTTAGATGTGATGATAAAGGCTTCGAGAGTCTGGGAATTCTTGGTTTAGGTACCTTGAAAGTGCTTGAAAAGTGCTTGAATTTTACTCTTAAATAGCTGTACGAACCCTGGTTAGCCCACTTGGAATGTGCCAGTGTGAAACCTTTCTTAGCCTGAAGCTAACAGCTCCCTTAGCCTGGTGCTAAGTGCAGTGGGGAAAGCCTATGAGTCTACAGCCATGCTAGCAGCTGTGTGAGTGAAATGCTAACATCACCCTGCTAAACCATCCCCAGGGTGAACATTGTAAACATTACCTGCATGTGTGATGTTAGTGAGTTTAGTGTTAGCATGCTAACATTTGCTAATTAGCACTAAACTCAAAGAACAGCTGAGGCTGATGTTAAAGTCATTCAGGTGTTTTGTCACAAAGTATGGATCAAATTAATTTAAATTTTGACCTGATGCTGGCGCTAGATGAGAAGATATTATAATTCATGCTGAGGGAAATCCATCCACTTGTTGTCGAGACGTTTCAGCTGAAACCCGCAAATGTCAACCTCATGGTGGTGCAACTCACCTGTTGCTGACCACCTTTGTCCTGAACCAAACCTTGTTGGGTTTGTATTGATTCCTGGTTGCTACTTGGGGAATGTTTCTTGGCCTTTTTATAGTTAAAATAACAGATTCCTCATGTAATACTTCCTGTACTGCCTGGTACTCTTGGCCATGAAGGATTTAGAGTTTCCAGCGTGTTTGGACAGAGAGGTGTGTCTTTCCCAGATTAACATTTTTGATTAACACTCAGAGGGACTGTGTTACTTAAACTTTACGATGACTGAGTTCCCGTCTAATATTTCGTTTCACATCATTGACCACCAGTGGGTCATGGTCCACACTTCAACCTCTCTCTCCTTCCTTATCTCCTCCTCGCCACACCTCCTCCTTTCCTCCCCCCTTCTCTCTTCCCCCCTCTTATCTCCTACGTCCGTAAATAAACGAGCAGAATTGAAACCTGATGAAACAAAGACCCCCCACCACCACCTCCACCGTCTCCTCCATCAGTCGCATATTTTACACCGAAGATGATGAATCAGCCTCTTCACCGACTTCCTGTGTAAAACTATAGCTGCAGCAACACACACACACACACACACACACACACTGTACATTGCGGTCTTTTCAATGTGAATTGCAATTTGAGACATTGCTTAAAGAGATTGATGTGTGTGTGTGTGTGTGTGTGTGTTTGTGTGTGTGTGTGTGAGAGAAATATAGAAACACACTTCTAACACACACACACACACACAGAGCAAAGCACCTGACTCAACAGTTTCTCTTCAGTTA
This sequence comes from Macquaria ambigua, assembly GCA_008360985.2. Taxonomy (NCBI): domain Eukaryota; kingdom Metazoa; phylum Chordata; class Actinopteri; order Centrarchiformes; family Percichthyidae; genus Macquaria; species Macquaria ambigua. Next base: position 80 of record VMKM01004831.1, on the reverse strand, counting down.
CATCTCTGAATCTGAATGAGGTGTGTGTTTCTCTCTCTCTCTCCATCAGTGTGCGTGTGTGTGTGTGTGTGTGTGTGTGT
>VMKM01004830.1:0-12004 GCA_008360985.2 Macquaria ambigua | reverse complement strand
GTTTGTAAGATATGATTAGTGGTGTTCAGGTGGAGTTGGGATGTGAAATATGAAGTTTGAAAGGGAAATGTGATTTGATAAACTATTACATGATGAACCTAGAGAAAGGGATGGGTCATGTATTAATGTCATTTCTAGTGCCAGGCCGATCTCTCAGCTGATATTTGCACCTTGCAGATATATCAGTATTAGCATGTGTGTATGTCGGCAGACAAATGACAAGAAATTGAAATATATAAATGCCAAAGAAGTTATATGTGTGTGTATGTGTGTATGTATATATGTATGTATGTATGTATATATATATGTATATATATGTATATATGTGTATATATATATATATGTATGTATGTATGTATGTATATATATATATGTATGTATACATACATATATATATATATATATATATACATATATACATATATACATATATATATATATATACATATATATATACATACATACATATATACATACACACATACACACACATATAACTTCTTTGGCATTTATATATTTCAATTTCTTGTCATTTGTCTGCCGACATACACACATGCTAATACTGATATATCTGCAAGGTGCAAATATCAGCTGAGAGATCGGCCTGGCACTAGAAATGACATTAATACATGACCCATCCCTTTCTCTAGGTTCATCATGTAATAGTTTATCAAATCACATTTCCCTTTCAAACTTCATATTTCACATCCCAACTCCACCTGAACACCACTAATCATATCTTACAAACATGATATATACACATACTGGGAAGCATTTTTTAAGCTATATCCTTCCCGGTAGTCACAGGACAGCCTGGAAATAAGAATCACAGCTTCAAAATAAAGTTGCACAGACACTTTGCCAGGGACTTAATTTTGTGGGAAATGTCTTTTCTTTTTTTTAATATAACACCAGGCATTGTCATTATTGTATACATTTCTTTGCTGCTGTATCACTGTAAATTTTCCCGCTGTGGGATTAATATAGGATTATTATCTTCTCTTCTATATATTGCCATGGTTAACTAACAAATCTAACGTTATAGAAAATTAAATCATCAACATCCATTTCTTGTATATGACATTATCTTGGTTGCTGAATTAACCGATGAAAGCAGTGGCCAAATCCACATTAAACTTACCAGCCTTTTGCTGTACCGTGACTTCGAATCATCCATTATCACTGGAAAACCGAGCTTTGTCCAACCAAATGCAGGAATTTAACGACCCATCAGAAAACCACCTTCAGCTGTACCGTAGCGCCACTTGGCTCCATTGGATAGTAAACAAACCGCTGGAAGGCGTGTGTTCACAACGGTAGCTTAGATAACTTAGCTTAAGTTACAACAAAATAAGTGAATAACTTGTGAGTATCCTGGCGAGCTAACCGAGATGTCAACACGACATGTGTTGTCTTAGAAGAGGTCCAAAACTCATCCAACGTTAACCGTTTCTTGCCTGACGTTTCCTTAACGTTACTCACTGACTTAATACATGTTTGGTGAACAGGCCTCGGCTGGATATGGGAAGCCTAATGTGGAACCCGACTCAGTTAAAGAGGCTAATTAGAGTAGTACGCTGAATGGAAGTGAAAATGTACATAAAATGATCATTATCGTGAAATCAAGACTGTCTGAATACTCGAGCTTTGTTCCCTGCCTTCACCATACCAAGTCGTGTCCAGCTAATGTTAGCTTTTTGGAAGGCGTCCTACTTATAGCGATAGAAAACTCAGCATGACCTGAAGTCGTATTAAAATAAGAACATTATAATGCAAGAATAGGGCATACGTGGTTGCAGCTGTTATTGCTAGTATGGTATAAAGTTAATGCGGTCTCCGAACAGGCGCCATTTTCCATCCCATCACAAATCACCATATCCCGCCCACAAACGTACATTGGACCAATCACAGAGATGACGACGAAGCGTTCATTGGACTACAGCAGTGTCATTCACGTGAAAGACTTGTAAACTGTGATTGGACAAGAATAACCAATGGACATATAAAGGAGCTGGCAAGCCACCAATAACAGCACAATTCGAAAACGACCTTTTGCTTCATTGGTTAATAAATCACAATAACGTTAACTAGTGGACAACACACAATCAGTCAAGAGAAGTAGCCAATCACGCGATGATACAACGCATTAACCACCGCCCCATTATCCAATATAACTAGTCATCACTCATACATAACCCGAATTACCTGATAAATAGCGCGTTTTATAATGCTTACCCCCATAGTCACACAGGTCCGTCCACTTACAAACGCCTTCAGTAATCCGAGATGTGTGACGTCTTCTGTGTCCCGTGGTTTCACTCCCAAAGGCTCGCATCGGAGGGACACGTTTTGTAGCCTCCACCTCAACGAGGAAGTGCATGCAGGTCCATAAATGGAAGTGTACTTGGAGCAAACTCTTGTCGATTGGCTCGAAAATGTTGCATGGCTCTTGTGATTGGTGGCGGTGACTTGTCTTTCAAAACACGTACAGCTAGAATACGGCGAGCGAGAGGACCGTGCCAAACTGCGACGCGCACTACGAATGAAACAAAACACAAAGCAAAAGCAAAATAAATAACTCTTTGATTTTATTTTCGTCAAAAGAGGGACACACCTACAAAAGACGTCTTTTTTACAATACAATAACGTCCCTTATAAATTGCTACAAATTAACATACATTAAATAATGTAAGCAGGAAAGGAAGGACACGCAAAATCACACTACATGTTATCCAAGTGTCACACAAGCTAATAATAATAAAGGTGAACAGAATGGCCAGTGCTGATTAAGACATGGTTGACCATTAGTCTTGCCTAATTTCCAACCTGCCACCTTGAATCCACATTTCACACCCAGTATTTATTATATAAGATTGAACTATTTAGGTTATTCCGATTTTTTTAAATGTTGCATTTAGCCTTCTGGAAATCTGGCTAATAAAGTGGGGTTCTCCTGCTGTCATGTGGACAACCACAACAGATGGTCCTGCATTCAAGTCAAAAATCATATTTACAGGTAAAATGAACAAACCAGATTAGAAGTGAAAAGTCCGTTAGCCAGATGTCATGTTATCTTACTGCTGGGACATACATTTTATCAGTTTCAGCCAGCACAAAGCAGTAGATTGCTGTTCGATTCCTAAAGAAAAGAGTTTGACATCAATTTGGTATTATTTTAAGTCTGGTTGTTGAAACTTTGGATGTAAGAAGGAGTTTACAAGGTGCTCTTGATGGCAGCATGAGCCAGTGAAGACATCCACAGTGTATTTGTTGGCAGGTGTTGCTGTTGTAGCTTAACAGCTGAATATGAGAAAACACCACTGCTTACATTGTTCTGCACAATATTTCAACAACCAACTCTTCATGGGGTAAGACTAAAATGCGGCATTTTCTTTTGCTGATCTATGCATCAGCTAGTGACCAATTTTAGTCTCAACAAGGCTAAAATTGCAAAACATAAAATCCAAATATGATTAAGAGTAGGCTGACACTACAAAAGTGGGCTGCAGTGTCACTGTCAGCCCACACCTGCAGTGTAGTCAACTGCATTTGTGGATCTAGAGCAAAGAGGAAGGATGCAAATGTCAAAGACCAACTAGAGTCAAACCATGGCATGAAACAAGAGCAACCTCTTTGGAAATACAGCTGTAGTCCTTTAAAAAAGAAAGGGTGAAAAAACACATACACATATTAAAAATGAAAGCAATCTTTGTAACAAATACACAAACACCAAAGACCTGAGGCAGTAAAATGCCCCCAAGGCAGTGTCAGTGTAATCAAATAAAGCAGGGCTGTGTTTATTTCCATTTCTAATCTAACACCTTCAGAACTGCCTTCTATTCATAGCTCATACAGCGTCTGCTATCAATCATCTTATAATCAGTTCAACATCAAAACTCCAGTATGTGATTTCATAAAGGAAAATCGCTTTCTTCCTTTGTTAAATTGAAAAATGATTTGAACAAAGGCCCACTATGGCTGAGTCATAGCAGGTGCTTATCCACACCATGATATGAATGGTGTCATTAGATGGAGTCGATAGCATAAGTATTGGCACAGTAGTATGGTTTCCACACCAAAACACAAATAACAGACAAATGTACAAAAGAACAACAGCTGTCTCAATACTTAGGATACTGACTTCATAGATATGCATCATGATGATGGGCAGTGTGGTGCAGTCACGCTACAGGGAGATCTTTCTGAGCTCAGTTCACTTTCACTTCATTCAAACGTTAACGGCCACTGCTATGCCTTCTTACTCATTTAGAAATCCTTTTCAGTTGTTTCCTGAATATGACAACACTTCTATCTCATTCGTTTTTGTCACCGTTTCAATGTATTTGTGAAGGCAGATCCTGATAACTTACCAGTGTCTTTTAAGGGGCAATAAAACTCTTGAAGCTCACGTAAGAAATCTGTTCAGGTTTGACAGCTTTGTAAGTAATCTTTCCCTCTCAGTGAAAAGGAGACACAGGGTCTACACATGAAGAAATCTTATCTGTAAATAAAAGCAAATGAGCTGCCAGATTAACATGACTTGCTGTGGTTATTCATGGCCCCTAGACAATGAATTGTAAATATTTTGGTGACCCCTAGACCTTTCATCTAGTGCCGCCATCTGCCATCTTTTCCATTTTTCCTCTCTGCAGATTTAGCTGATCTAAAATCAACACTCCTGGAAAGTCCTACACATACTTTATACATCAGCATTAATTGACAAAAACTTCAACTATTACCATACACATTCATACAAATAATGCAACAATTATTATGCTGAGCCAAATATGAAAGATGTGAATGGCTGCTCACTGTGTATGGAACATTCATCCTGACAGTTTGTCAAGGAGATATACTGAATTTTCCCTTCATTAGGTACAGTTATACAATCTAACGCAATCCAATAGAACAGTTCTACAATACATCTCACATTTATGAAGCCTATAATGTTCAGGTTGTTGTTGGTTCAGCTATGGACATTCTGAGGTCATGTTGTGGTGGTGGTGGTGGTGTATTAGACTGCATTGAAAGTGTCTCTAAAATATTGTCTTATATTTGGTTTAAACCCTAACATCATATGGCTTTCCATGAATTCCGCAGCTGTGCATGAATGCTGATGTAAATCTGTTTGAGGCAGATCAGTTCAATCTAAACGCCTTGGAGGGTGGGAAATTCACTTTTTAAATGTGAAGGGTAGATGACCAGCCACTGACAGATAAATGTACAAACTCACTAGCCACTCAAAAGTAAATCATTATATTGTGTCTGAAATCTACCAGCCACTTTCCTATTTTACCAGCATTTGGCTGATGGCTGGTGCTAATTTCCATCAATGCTTGGAGTCTTATTAAGATTTCTTCTCAGAGCTTGCAGGACAGGAGGGTGGATATTCATCAAAGCTCCATTTGGATATAAGTGGATATAAATTATCCAGACACTGCATTGGAACTGAATTTCAATGTGGATCACAGTGAGAAGAACGTTTTCACAACATATTCAGAAAGAACTGAGAATGAATGCAAATATTGGCAGCCTCTGTTTGGATTTGGGTTAGTTGAAATGACAGTAAATTGAGCTCAAGCTCTATTTTGTGACCATCTGAGAGCAGTTCTGCTCTGCCGCATCCTGTGCTGCGTGGACTCAGCTGGTGGGCGGCCTCATTCAGGTTTCCTATTTAATGAAGCTGTAGACAAATGAACCGAGGACCAGTGCCAAAATCACACAGCAGCAGAATATCATCATTTGTTTCTGGAAACAGAAAGGAAGATAGTGTTACATTACCCTCCCCTACAACAAATCCACGACTGAGCACAATCATATTTCGAGCCAAGACTAAGTTGAGGAGGGGGTCAAGACCATGCCCATTTGCTTCAAGACCAAGTCGCAGCAAACACCATGCTTGAGCTAGGATTTAACCAGAGCCCAGTCAATATTCTGTTGTTTTTGTCACTCCACACTGGACTGAAACATGTGAGAGGAGATCCCAAGTGGTTTGGACTATTCTGAATCAGAGGGCAGGCTGTAAACTGAAATCTGGGTAAGTAATGTGGCTCTACATGAAAACTATTCAGGTGATCTTCCTCCCTTTTTTTTCAGAAATACAACTGAACTGAACTAGAGATCATTTTCTTCTTTAAAGCCATGTGACATTTAACATTTCTGATGGAAAGACAATGTTCCAAACTATTTCAGGAAACCAACTTTGGTTTCCTGGGGAAAGACACACCATGGACAATGGCTAAGAGGCATGCTTGTGAATAAGAAAACAATGATGACAATGCAGTGCTTACTGTTTTGGTTTTTACTCCCGGTCTGCTCCTCATACAAGCAGCTGGTAGGATGGAAAGATATAGGCCCGAAGACAAAACATCTAACTGGACTAAGTAACAACCTAAGACCACATTGGGTAAGAACTGTGTCCAAAACGAGTATGTGACAACTAAGAAACTATCATGCGCCGCAGAGTAAAGTCCTGCTACAACCAGTTCCTAGGTCAGGTGTCAGAGACAGGAAGTATGATTTCTTTATAAATACCTGTAGTCCAGTGTGGGGATATTAATTCTACACATACCTGCAAACTAGTCACTTTTTGGCGAAATTCACCATTTTGTATCAAAATATGTCATTGTGTAGATCCGAAGAGTTTTTCAAGTGGCCAGCGCAATTTCCCATAGACTGGAGTGAGAACAGAGACATTTCAGAAAGCTGTTGTCATGTCTTTGGTGAGACGTTTTGAGTCTTTTGGCCAATCAGAATCAAGATAACTGCATTGTCTTCTTTTCCATGGATGTATAAAGACAACTTTTTGCGGTACTACTACAATAGACACTAGTTTTGAGGTAACAGCTGGGCCACACCGCCAACCTGAGCAGCGCGCGTGCGTCGCGGATCCTCTTGCTTTTCATTTCAGCGTCCATGTTAACAGGTTAGAGCAGCCACACAGCCGTCTTCAGCGCAACTCATCTAGGGATTCGGAGTCTTGCCTATTTTTTCTGCGTAATGCGCACGGTTCTCAGCCAAATACATAGTGAAAATGATTTGTTGATAGTCATATTGACTATTGATATCTGTAGAATAGGTCACAGATGTGAAAAAAATCGAAAAAACTTTTTTTAACTCCCCAGTTACAATTGAGCACAAGCTCCTTAACCTTTTCCTGTCTAAACTAAATATATATGAAATGTATAATGAAATGAAACATTCTATTATTGATGGCCGTTATCAAAGGCAAACTCAATGTAGAAAGATGGAGCTGGTAGGAGCAGCGCGGCAGCAGGATTGCTCCCTGTGTGGACTCCACATGCCTCCCAGACGCAGCAGTTCACAGAGGTAGCCGTCGCGCCGCCCAGGTTGGCTGTGTGGCTGTTAACATTAAGTAACTAGTTACTAAAGTAATGTTAACTTGCCAAATCAAGTTGAAGTGTGTCGTGATAAATGTTTCCTAACGTTACCCCATCAAATTTTTCCCAACCTATTTATAATGGAAAGCTTGCCAGCTTGTTAGCACGTCAGCTAAAGCTAACGAAGAAATAAACTCAATTCGGAAACAGCACTGGTTTTAATAAATGTGTTTTTTTGCCTTAAGTAAATGTTGTCTTTTCCCTTTATTTTCTTCTCAGAGTGCACCAGCATGCTTCGTTTACATGTTAAAATCCCAGAGAAATCTTCTGGGGGAGGATGCCCCCAGACCTCCCTACAGGGGTTCAGTTTACAAACATGTCACTTTTTCACCTCTTATGACTTTGCAGGTCTGTCTACGAAAGCCATCTAAATAAACTATTTCAAAGTAATTCTGTAGTCTCAACCACTAACATATCAAATGAATGCAACTCCTGGCTTGATCGTGGGTTTGTGGTTGTCATTGTTATGTTTGGTTAAATGAAAGACAACTAACTCCAGTGCGTCATTCAGTAAATGCAGTTATGTTAGGTATGAAAGGAGCGATCAGAAGAACCAAAAGACTCCAGAAAAGTCTATCAGTTATAGGACTGTTAGGACTTTAAAATGGGCCATTACGTCCATGTTACTGCTGAAGCAGGCTCAACTTACCCTGCGCGCCTCCTGCTGGAATTTGGCTGCCTTTTTAGTGTCGGCCACTGCCCTCTCTACAAAGCCCACTGATTGGTCCATGTTGCTCTCAATTCTGTCTATCATGCCACCCTAGAGGAGGGCACGACAAGATGGAATAATGCAAGAGAAGAGAAACACACAAAGACAGACAACACGCACAGGAATGTTCGCATGAAGTGTGAATGTGTCGTGTTCAAATGATATTCTTCATACTTTTGCAATTTCAAATCTACTAATTTGAAATCTCCATTGAGTGTCACTGTTGTGTGTGTGTGTGTGTGTGTGTGTGTGTGTGTGTGTGCGCGCGCACCTGATTTTCAACCAGCATGGCGATATCAACAAACATGTCATGGAGCTCTTTGATGCTGCTTTCCAGCCTCATGATGTCCTTGTGACGAGCCTCAATCTCATTCAGAGCCTGCTGGTTGATTTTAGAGTCCATGATCTGGGGAGGTGGGGTGAAAAGAAGGACAGAAACAAAGACAGACAAAATGAGGTCAGCGGAAGAATGAGCATACGTTAAAATAAAAGATCAGAAGTAGATCATCTGAGGACAAGTCACGATTGTGGCAATGTACGCAAATAGGTAGGAAGTGACACAATGTCTCACAACATCAAATGAAATATCTGTGCAACTTCAACAGGTGGACTCAATAGAAGTAATCAAGGGTGTAACCATGGTATTGACATTGGGTGGGTCAAATATTTTTTTAAAGTGCATTTCCCACAACTCTATGATATTTATGTATATAAATGTGCACATTTCGAACATAGTTTTGAGGACTACATTGATCATTTGAATTCACATTTAAAGGAATAGTCTGTGATTTCTCTGAGACAGTGGCTGCCCCTCCACTTCATTTGTTTTGGTCAGCTGCTTACTGTTCACCGTTTTACAAGCCAAAACAAGCAACTTCTTCCAAACTTGTCCACCCATGTCTTAATCTGATAAAGATGGGAGTATTGCTCTCCATGTAACCACAATCATTCACACACAAGATGCATTTACCTGTAGTGCCTTACTAAGCTACCTATTTAGCTGGATTCTTACACTTACTGTCTATGTGCTCTACTAAACTGCATTATAGTTCACATTCCACTTTCTCATCTGATCATCTGTATCTCCAGAGCATGTCCCTGTCTGACCTCTGCTTCCAGCATGTCTCTCTCTCCCTGTCTCTCTGTGCTGCCTGCAGTGTGACCACATATCATTATTTTACCTGAAGAACAATGACTGATGACCTTGATGATGATTTTAGTTTGATACACTGAATATTCTGTTTGTGTTACTAGTATTATTTACTTTAATGTAATCCTGTAGTTTAGCTAGCTATATAGTAAGTGTATAAAGAAGGCTGCTGGTCCTGCTTTCTAAGCTTTTTAGGTAACGTTACTTCCTCCATTTTCTCACCTCCACTGACTGACCAAACTAAAAAACCTGTCAGATTACCATCACAGCACAGAACAACTTTAGGAGATCTGATTCTGAGCTTCATTAGCGAACATTGATAGCAACAACATGCTAACGGTGTCAATCAAACAGCCGCGAGCTGTGTGCGCTAGCATGGGAGCAACCAAGTGTACAATTGGGAGGGGGGGTCACACTTATGTTTTCCTTAACAAACAATAAATATAAATAGGAAATTACCAAGAAACAGATCTGTTGACAGGGTTCATAAAATGAGGACATATTTAACATATTTTCTACTGTATATTGGGGGGGACAGATTGATAGTTTCTATGCGTGGTTACACCCTAGGAAGTAATACCTGTACAGTCTAATGAACACAAGCAAACAACCGTGCAATAAATATTAAGTTGTAAAGCTTATCACCTATTTACGGTGGCCCTGTGGGTCAAAACACAACATTTCACAAAACACAACGACATTTCAGAGAGTTGCTGATTCAACCACATAGTAAGTACTTATTAAAGTGTAACTCCACCCTCAAATTCTGCTAGAACCCTCTCTCCCAGCATATTTAAAATCTGCAACAGAGGAGTGAGGGAACAACACCTGTAGACGTGACATAGACAGGTCCCAACTGGTTGACTCTATGTCAGCATTGGCGTCGCAGGTTCAGGGCTGATTTAATACAGTAGATGGCATGTTGAGCCATTTTCAACCCATGAAAGGGTGATTTTTATACATTTGGTAAGAAACGTTCATATTAACATCAGCATTGATGTGTTTCATCACAGACCATCATATCACATAGTTTACACACACTGTCAGTCTTACCCCGGCAGTGAAGACAGCTGAGTTGCCTCCCTCCAGCATCTCTTCCAGTTCCTCATCAGTCGTTGCTTTCCCCGCTGTGATGAACAGAAAGGACAGTTATACAAGTGTTTCAAAGAAATACATCTACAATGACATATTAAAGCAACTGTCAGTGGCCTGACTTGTGAAAAGTAGAGACACTTTACAGTGAAGCATGAATGGTAAATGGACTTAACTTATATAGCGCTTTTCACCTTAACAGTTCCCAAAGTGCTTAACAGATTGGTCTCATTTACCCATTCACACACACATTCACACACCCATGGCGACAGAGCCTCCATCGGCAGCAACTTAGAGTTCATGTGCTGCCCAAGGACACTTCAACAAACCACCACAGCCACCCGTAACATATCACTTGACAATAAAGACAATATGCTTGTGTATAATGAAATTAAGGTTACAATAATCACTGGTAATAGTAATTAAAGTGATGGTTTTTGACCACTAGGGTATGCACCACATGCACCGGGGTGATACATATCTCTGCCAGTCTCACCATTTACTTGTGAACCTTTTAGTGTCTTTTGTGTCATCTCACAGTCATGATAAGAAAATGTGAGGAACTGACACACTGTCAACCAAAATAAAAAGTGTTTGCTGTAATCACACTCATAATAATATATGTAGTTACTGTGTTGCTGTAACAAAAAGGTTTGTTTCTGTAGGGACCCTTTCCATAAAGTTGTCAGGCACTTAGAATAACAGTCTGAGCCTGTCAGCGGCAAAAACAAGCACTTTTAGTTTAATTGGACCAAAGGATTACTCTGCAATCGTTGCAGCCCATTTGGGGAAGCCAACTGAGGCAATCTACTGGACCAATTCTAAAAATAATGGTAAGTATTAGTGATTTAAACCCCAAAATTTGTTTTAAAAAAAATAGGGCCCAGGTTTAAAAATACCGGAGTTTCCCTTTAAGTAATCCTAATGAGATTTGGTTATACTAGCCATATCTCAGTGTATTTCAGCCTCACCCAAGTCTCTCCATGATTCAAAAATCAAAAATGTGTTTATCACTTGAAAAGTCCTATTTAAACCTGACTACAACAGGTCAGAGTTGGCTTTATCATACCTGACAGCTACATACTAGACATGTCAAAAGTGGTTAAGGCTCTTGTTACAAACTATGAGCTGTAGGAAGCGGTTAGCGGCTGTCACTGTCATGTTAAGGCGTAGGAGAACTTGAAAGGAAATGGCATTCCACCAATCTGGAAGAATCACGTTTAGCCTGGCAAGATAGTCTTAAAATCTATAGGAAGGCCCTCCATAATGCCAGAGCAGCCTACTACTTGAGGTTATGTGCCACAGTCCTTTAAAGTAGCTGTAATTAAACCTCTTCTTAAAAAGCCCACTCTGGCATTCCACCAATTTTGTCAAATTATAGACCTATATCTAATCCCCCCATTTCTCTCTAAGATCCTTGAGAAAGCAGTTGCCAATCAGTTGTGTGACTTTCTACACAACAACAAGCTGTTTGAGGATTTTCAGTCAGGATTTGCATCATAGCACAGAGACAGCACTAGTGAAAGTTACAAATGACCTTCTAATTGCATCTGACAAAGGACTTGTCTCTATACTTGTCTTGTTAGATCTTAGTGCTGCATTCGATACCATTGACCATCACATTCTATTACAGAGACTAGAACATTTAATTGG
>VMKM01004829.1:0-10000 GCA_008360985.2 Macquaria ambigua | reverse complement strand
AGTTTGGGAAACACGTGTGTCGTCTGTACGCGACCTCTGACCTTCCAGGAAGAGGAGGAGCTGTGAGTGGGGGGGGGGGCACGGTTAAAACACAAAAAATCATCTGAGAGATGTTCACTGACTGACAGACAAACAGACGCTGCAGTCAGTATGTCGTTATATGATGATGTGATTACAACCAGTGGTGGGAAGTAATTCAGTACATTTACTCAAGTACAGTACTTAAATACAAACTCGAGGTACTTGTACTTTACTTGAGTATTTCCATTTTATGTTACTTTCTACTTCTACTGCACCACACCTCAGAGGTAGTATTGTACTTTTTACTGCACTACTTTTATCTGACAGCTTTAGTTACTAGTTACTTCCTGTCCAGTTAAAACCTTGTATCTCCAGATGTGGTGATTTTGTAATATTAATGCAGAAACATCAGATATAACAGGAAAACCAGTTTACTGCTACATCAGTACTTTTACTGCTCATACTTGATAATACTTACATACTTTTACTTCAGTAAAGGATCTGAATACTTCTTCAAACATCAAGTAACCAACTCTCTAAAACTCACCTGATATATTTTTCTGAATCGAAACACATTTAAGCAGCTAAAAGTTCTTCTGGAAATCCTTTTTTTAAAAACTGTAATTTATGACACTGAAGTAGTAGTTATGTAGTTTTGTAGTTCTGTAGTTCTGTAGTTTTGTAGTTCTGTTTGTAGATTCTGACGTTCTGCTTGTTTCTCTCAGAGACTCCAGCGATGACGAGCAGCTGCATTTGCGGTCTGCAGCTCTGAACTCGACTCACATCACCGAGCGCGACGCCAGGAAACGGATGAAGAGGACCATCTCCACGGCAACACGCCGAAGAGCGGCTGATCAAGTCAGAACAGTGAAGGATGGAGGAGAGAGCGACAGCAGCGGCCGCTCTGACTCTGAGCTCAGGTAGGACACCTGAGGATCTGAACAGTACAGAAAATATAAACCATGCTGTCCCTGAAGCATAAAACATGCAGAACATGTGTTTTCCCACCCTGGCTGCTGTCAGTGAAGCAGACATGACGTACCAGGACCGACCTGGGTCAGATGACAGCGACGCCTCCTTCTACTCCATCACCTCACCCATACCCTGCAGCCTCCAGGACCAGGCCCTCCAAACCGTCATCATACACACACCTGACTGTCCCCAAAACCTCCAGGACTCTCCAGGACCCTCCAGGACACCTCCAGGACTCTCCAGGACCCCGTCCCCAGGATCCTGATTCAGAACTGTCTGCTGGTTTGAGCAAAGGTTTGACTTTGTAATTAAAGTTATTAAAGCATGAAATAAAAAGGTGAAATCTGTCTTTTTCTGGAGCTTTCAGCAGCATCTCAGTCTTCTTCAGCTGTTGGAGTTTTCTCAGTAAGTGGACCTTTCTGACTGCAGAGATCAGAAAGTTCAATTCACCACTTTATTCGAGTGTCCTTGAGCACTCCAGACTCTGACCTCTGACCTGAGTCAAAGCATAAAAAAATCCCTCAAACTATAAATATTATGTCCTAATTATTACTAAAGGGTCGTGTCTGTGATCATTATCTGTATTAAAACTACAAAACCTCAGTTATATTAAATAGATTAACCTCAGATATTAAATCTAGTTCAGATTTTAACTTCTGATTCAGATGCTCCACAAACTCAACAAACCCAGAAAATTAAGAAAGTGATGCTAACGATGCTAGCTATGGCTGCTAAATATGAAGATATGAGCGAAATGATAACAGCTGAGTTAGCAGTAATGCTAAGGATGCTAGCCATCTCTGCTAAATGCCACAGTTAAATCCTCTTAAATGTTTAGACAGGAGAGCTGTGTACAGGCCGATAGCAGCTAGGCTAGCACTAATGCTAAGAATGCTAGCCACGTCTGCTAAATGCTACAGTGTATGGAGTTCATGCCTCTTAAATGCCAAGACATGAGAACCTTGTACATACTGCTAGCATTGTTAGCATTAATAGTAATGCTAACCCTGCTAGCCAACACTGCATAAAGGTGGCAAATGTACCTGTTTATATTTACCTTTATGCAACATGACAAATGCTACATGTTTATCTGATTATAACAAATGTTCACATTAACACAGCGTCCACGTTTGACGGTTCAACACTTGAACTCCTGCTGAGCTACAACATCCAGACTTCTTAAAAAGTCAAAGTACTGCCGACCGCAGCGCGTCGTCTTCGTGTTTGTGAGGAGTGAAGACGGGAATGAGTTGAGCAGGAGTTCAGGAGGAAAACAGCCGCTGTTTGAACAGAACTAACAGTCGAGGCGCCTCGTGGACAAACTGTCAGTTATTCTGGTTTCAGAACAAGATGGAGGCGGCTGAACATGAGACTGCAGCTCGAGCTACCTGTGTGCCTCACCTCCACCATCTCACCTGTTACCTCAGTTACAGTCTGAAGTGTTATCAGCTGAATGCACTCTGTATGTTCTTTAATCTGTAATAACGCTTCATATTCAATTTACTGCTCAAGTGTTTTATGTGAGAAAGCCGTCAGATAAACGTAGTGCAGTAGAAGTAGAAAGTAGCATGAAAAGACTCAAGTAAAGTACAAGTACCTCAACATTGTACTTAAGTGCAGTACTTGAGTAAATGTACTGATGTCCCACTGCAGATTCTTTAAGGCTCCATTTCTGATTTATTTTTCTCTTTTTATCAGATTTTTCACAGTGACTCTAACTGCTCAGGTGATCTCAGGTGATCTCAGGTGTTGTCCAGTAGCAGACTGGTTGTACTGGTCAGCTCCCAGTGTGTGTGTGTGTGTGTGTGTGTGTGTGTGAGTGTTTGTTGGGAGTGGCTGATAACAGCTGCAGGCTGAGACACAAAGACACACTACAGACAAACTGAAGGAAAGACGTCAACATGTCCACATCCAGTTCTACACACACACACAGTGCACTGTGTGTGTGTGTGAGTGAGGTGGGAGGACTCAGTGACTCTCAGCAGGAAGCGGTGTGCAGCCTCTCCTTCAGTCTCTGCTCGGTGTCTCTCGGTCTCGGTGTGTTTCGGTGTTTTTTCGGCGACCTAACCTGCACAGATGGCGACCAAGGTAAGACGCTCCTAACGCTCAGCCGCGGACTGATCGATCACCTGTCGATCAGAGTGATCAGATGAGAGATGTGGTCGGGGAGGAGCAGAGGCTGCTGTGCTCGTTGTGTTTGTTCCAAATTCAAATAAAAAAGATATTCGGGATGATAAACGTTTATAAAATACTTTATGATGAAGAACAAAGCGACAGACAGGAAACCGACGAGCTGATCATTTCCAGCAGTTCATGTTAAACTCAGTGTTTGTGTGTTTCGTCCTGATGAAGCAGAGAAACACTGAGCTCAGGTCAGCAGCAGGGCGGCTCCAGCTGACCTCCTGAACCACTGCAGCGCTTCTGCTGATCAAAGTTATTGACCCTCAAACAGCTCCTCTGTTTTCTGTATGAGAAGTACTACTGTGTCTTTTCAAATAACTTTCCACTCAATGTGTACAAATACTCTGTTACAAGTAAAAGTCCTGCACTCAAAACCAAAAGTATCAACATCAAAATATACTTAAAGTACCAAAAGTAAAAGTACTCATTCTGCAGAATAATATATATGATATTACTGGATTCTAATTATTGATCATTAATGTGTTCATCACTTTAATGTTGCAGCAGGTGGAGCTGCTTTTAATCACTTCATATTCTGCTGGTAGATTCATCAATAATAATACATCATCATTTATTAGCTGATGATATTTTGTTTTAATAATCAGAATCTGTAAAGTAACTAATGTAAATGTGCAGTAAGAAGTACTTCCTCTGAGGTGGAGTAGAAGTAGAAAGTAGCAGAAAATGGAAATACTCAAGTAAAGTACAAGTACCTCAACATTGTATAGTACAGTACTTGAGTAAATGTACTTCACATTCCACCACTGTACATATGTTAGTGTCGTATGAAGTTATGATTTTAAATGTTGACCTCCTCGATCAGATGTGAACACGTTGAGTCACTTCATCAATCTTATTATTTTCATCATTATTGATTTCAGATCAATGTTCTTTAGCAAACAGACAAACACGCTCAAAATAGGACTTCCAAGAAACTTGTGCGCTCTTATTTTGAAATGTGATCAGAGACAACATGACTTTATTAAATACAAAATAATAATAATAATAATGTTTGTAACATCCGGACGACTTTTATTTACTTAAAAACCCCCTTTTTGTTTTTTTAGGATCCGACTGAACAGCAGCCAATCAGTCTCTGTTTGACTTCCAGCCACGCCCACAATGATGATGTCACAAAGTGGTGTGTGGCAAGATTTTAGGCTAAAAAGAAAATGTTATTGGTGCCATTAAGTCAAATGGCAAAACAAGGCGATGCTCAAATGTCCCACTTTTCCTGAACTCACCTCCATGTTAAGGGATGATACAGAACCGGGATTCTAGCGTTGTTAGTATTTAACAGTGAGTCAGAGACCATCAGCTGGTATTTATGTCCTGTAATATTACTGTCAGCTGGAAAAGTGGAAGTATTTAGGCTACTATATCTACAGTATATGTGTGTGTGTGTGTGTGTGTGTGTGTGTGTGTTTTCATGCTGTCCACATGCAGCTGTGACTGTTTATTAAACTGACGCTCTTCATCACAGTTATAGAAATAACTATTATACAACTCTGTCCCCTTAAATTACAGTTAAACAACTAATTTACAAAAGCAAATTCTTTTTGAGCGAGACGTAATGTTTCCCTACGCTGTTTGTTTGTTGAGCAGCAGCAGCTAAAGCACAATGTGTTTGGAGCCTCACAGCTCCTGGTTCTGGTTCTGGTTCTGGTTGTGGTTCAGGAGGATGGAGGTCTGTGTTAAATCAGCAGTGAGTTTCTGTGTTGTTTGTTCAGATAAAACACAGACTTTGAGCTGGTCAGTTGCTCCTCGCTGCAGAAGCCTGACATTCAGTGCACTCTTTGGACCCTGCTGGAGACAGGAGGCTGAACTGGTTTTCTGATGGTTTAATGGGACTCAGCGGCTGGTTTGGGATCAGGCAGATTTCTGTTGAATTTTGGCCGAGCAGCTCTGCAGCCGCCGCCCTCTTTCACAACAACAGGCTGTCCTCAGAGAGCAGCTCAGTCTGATCTCATTCAGCTGTTTAACTGTTCAAACTCACTGTTTAACTCAGAATCAGCCTGAGGCTCGAGAAAACCAAACAGCTGCTCGGGGCCCCTCAGACACCAGGGGCCTCCATTTTCTCTCATCATTTCAGCATCTAAAGAGTTTTTGTCAAACGTCCCTCAAATTTCAACTGCTGTGAGCTGTGGGGACATTTTGGAGACACTTGATTTGAGCGGGATAAATGTGGGGCCACTATATGCCAGATTTGGGAATTTAGGGGCCCTGGAACAGACTGTGGTGTCATGACAGAACGTTTTGGGGCTGCGACGCCAAATTTCTGGATAACGACACATCAGTCTGTTTGTTATGTAGGTCTAATTAATGACACTGTGACAGGTACTGATGAAGCTTTACCAGCTAAATTAGCCACCATTATTAAGTATAAACTGCAGCGTCTGTACTTACAGCACAAGTTGAAACTGAAAATGTAAATGATTAACTGTAACGCTCAGCTCATAATCACTTCATACTGAGTTCAATATGGACATTGGGTGTTTCAAATAAAAGCAAATCAACCTGCTTATCAGCTCTGCTTCTGATTGGCTGACAGACTGTGAGTAGTAACCGCAGAGATCCTGTGTTTACACAGTGACTCGCTCAGGTTGTAAGAGTCCCACCTTGAAACAATAAGAATTTGAAACACACACACACTGTAAACTGTAAATAAATCAGCGGTGCTGGTGAATCTCAGTCAGACTCACAGGTAGACCGGGCAGGCTGAGGCCACCTGAACACGTCTCCTCTTCTTCTCACGTTTGTTGGAGATTCAAGCTTCCAGCTCAGATTGCAGATGTTGATCGCTGTGAGGAATTCCTGAGATTCCAGCTGTCAGTTTGTCTTTTCCACACGATCAAAGCTGGAAACAAACACCTGAACACTGATGATGCCAGCAGCTGCTTCACTTACTGCAGAAGCCGATAATCTGCCTCTTTAAAGCTCCTTTCTTCTGCTTTAGTGCGTTTTATAATATTGTTTTTAAGACAAATTAGTTTTTGAGTTTGTTTTTTCTTCAGTCCTGGTTGATTCCAGACAGTCACACAAAAAGATGATATCTGCTCTCGATTCAGAATAATCGATCACCTCCCGCCATCAGTGTCGTCTCACTGTGGATCTCTGGGATTTAATATGGTTTATTTATACATGTGGATATACATTCATGTGATCTGTAACAGACTGTGAGCATTCATTAAAAGCTTTTCAAAGAGAGAACGCTGCCCTCTACAGGAGGGAGGAGGCAACATACAATAGTCATTTATATATTTCCATATAAATGAGTCTGAGTACATTTACTCAAGTAAGGAACTTAAGTACAATTTTGAGGTACTTGTACTTTACTTGACATCTCAGAGGGAAATATTGTACTTTTTACTGCACTCTATTTATCTGACAGCTTTAGTTACTTTACAGATTCAGATGATCTAATATAATATATATAATATATATTATAATATAATCAACTAATAAATGATGATGTATGATTATTGATTAATCTACCAACAGAATATAAAGTGATTAAAAGCAGCTCCACCTGCTGCAACATTAAAGTAATGAGCACTTTAATGATCAATAATTAGAATCCAGTAATATCATATATATTATTCTACAGAATGAGTACTTAGATACGTATATTTTGATGCTGATACTTTTGGTACTTTTACTAAAGTAAGCTTTTGAATGCAGGACTTGTAACAGAGTATTTCTACACTGTGGTATTAGTACTTTTACTGCAGTAACAGATCAGAGTACTTCCTCCTCCTCTCTGTTCCAGTGAAACAACATCACAACACAAACATCCACTGATGTGGAGTTTCATAGAAAAGAACTGAACTGAATGAAATGAATCAAACTGATGATCTGATCCACAAAAATGTGGCGGGTTTGTTGTAAAAATAGAACTTGTTTACTGATTATTGATCACTGATTCCCTGTGTTTTGCTGCTGTCTCAGTACTCAGATTTGGAGCTGGCCATCAACACGTTGGTCACAGAGTTTCATAAAGCTGCCGACGACAGACCGACCATGAACACCACCCAGTTCCAGACCATGATCTCCAAGCAGCTGCCTGGATTCGCCAAGGTACTGACCATGACATCACAGCTCATCCCCCAATCACAACACAGGATTACTCAATGCAGCTAAGTTAGTAGTTAGCTGTGATCTGCTGGACTCATCAGATCTACTCAACGGGTTTGATGTACTTACTAAATCTGGTCAGTGTACTTACAAACGTCAGTGTTTACTAAGTGGAGTTTTATCATGACTGAAATAAACCAGGTTGCAGCTCACTAACTAGTTCTGACCACAGACTGTGTATAAAGACAGACTGTGTATAAAGACTGTGTATAAAGACAGACAGTGTATAAAGACAGACTGTGTATAAAGACAGACTGTGTATAAAGACTGTGTATAAAGACAGCCTGTATATAAAGACAGACTGTGTATAAAGACAGACTGTATATAAAGACAGACAGTGTATAAAGACAGACTGTATATAAAGACAGACAGTGTATAAAGACAGACTGTGTATAAAGACAGACTGTGTATAAAGACAGACTGTGTATAAAGACAGACAGTGTATAAAGACAGACTGTATATAAAGACAGACAGTGTATAAAGACAGACTGTGTATAAAGACAGACTGTGTATAAAGACAGACAGTGTATAAAGACAGACTGTGTATAAAGACAGACTGTGTATAAAGACAGACAGTGTATAAAGACAGACTGTATATAAAGACATACTGTGTATAAAGACAGACTGTATATAAAGACAGACAGTGTATAAAGACAGACTGTGTATAAAGACAGACTGTATATAAAGACAGTGTATAAAGACAGACAGTGTATAAAGACAGTGTATAAAGACAGACAGTGTATAAAGACAGACTGTATATAAAGACAGACAGTGTATAAAGACAGACTGTATATAAAGAGAGACTGTATATAAAGACAGTGTATAAAGACAGACTGTATATAAAGACAGTGTATAAAGACAGACAGTGTATAAAGACAGACTGTGTATAAAGACAGTGTATAAAGACAGACTGTGTATAAAGACAGACTGTGTATAAAGACAGACTGTATATAAAGAGAGACTGTATATAAAGACAGTGTATAAAGACAGACTGTGTATAAAGACAGACTGTATATAAAGAGAGACTGTATATAAAGACAGTGTATAAAGACAGACTGTATATAAAGAGAGACTGTATATAAAGACAGTGTATAAAGACAGACTGTATATAAAGACAGACTGTATATAAAGAGAGACTGTGTATAAAGACAGTGTATAAAGACAGACTGTATATAAAGACAGACTGTATATAAAGACAGACTGTGTATAAAGACAGTGTATAAAGACAGACTGTGTATAAAGACAGACTGTGTATAAAGACAGACTGTGTATAAAGACAGTGTATAAAGACAGACTGTATATAAAGAGAGACTGTATATAAAGACAGTGTATAAAGACAGGCTGTGTATAAAGACAGACTGTGTATAAAGACAGACTGTATATAAAGACAGTGTATAAAGACAGACTGTATATAAAGACAGTGTATAAAGACAGACTGTATATAAAGAGAGACTGTGTATAAAGACAGTGTATAAAGACAGACTGTATATAAAGACAGACTGTATATAAAGACAGTGTATAAAGACAGACTGTATATAAAGACAGACTGTATATAAAGACATTGTATAAAGACAGACTGTGTATAAAGACAGACTGTGTATAAAGACAGACTGTGTATAAAGACAGACTGTGTATAAAGACAGACTGTATATAAAGACAGTGTATAAAGACAGACTCTGTATAAAGACAGACTGTGTATAAAGACAGACTGTGTATAAAGACAGACTGTATATAAAGACAGTGTATAAAGACAGACTGTGTATAAAGACAGACTCTGTATAAAGACAGACTGTGTATAAAGACAGACTTTATATAAAGACAGTGTATAAAGACAGACTGTGTATAAAGACAGACTGTATATAAAGACAGACTGTATATAAAGACAGTGTATAAAGACAGACAGTGTATAAAGACAGACTGTATATAAAGACAGACAGTTTATAAAGACAGACTGTGTATAAAGACAGACTCTGTATAAAGACAGACTGTGTATAAAGACTGTGTATAAAGACAGACTGTGTATAAAGACAGACTGTGTATAAAGACTCTGTATAAAGACAGACTGTGTATAAAGACAGACTGTATATAAAGACAGACTGTGTATAAAGACAGACTGTGTATAAAGACTCTGTATAAAGACAGACAGTGTATAAAGACAGACTGTGTATAAAGACAGACTCTGTATAAAGACAGACTGTGTATAAAGACTGTGTATAAAGACAGACTCTGTATAAAGACAGACTGTGTATAAAGACTCTGTATAAAGACAGACTGTGTATAAAGACAGACTGTGTATAAAGACAGACTGTATATAAAGACAGTGTATAAAGACATACTGTGTATAAAGACAGACTGTGTATAAAGACAGTGTATAAAGACATACTGTGTATAAAGACCGTGTATAAAGACAGACTGTATATAAAGACAGACAGTGTATAAAGACAGACTGTATATAAAGACAGACTGTGTATAAAGACAGACAGTGTATAAAGACAGACTGTGTATAAAGACAGACTGTGTATAAAGACAGACTGTATATAAAGACAGACAGTGTATAAAGACAGACTGTATATAAAGACAGACTGTGTATAAAGACAGACTCTGTATAAAGACAGACTGTATATAAAGACAGTGTATAAAGACAGACTGTGTATAAAGACAGACAGTATATAAAGACAGTGTATAAAGACAG
>VMKM01004828.1:0-12015 GCA_008360985.2 Macquaria ambigua | reverse complement strand
AAACCGACGGAAACACAGAAACACCTGAATGTTAAAGTTTATTACTCATTTTATTTCTCCAACAGTTTCATTCTAGTGTTCACTTATCAAACATGTGATGTCATAACCAGGCTTCAGTCAGTTGACCAGGTGAACAGAGGTCAAAGGTCACAGGAAGTGCGGGGGAGTGTCGCACTAACATGAAGTCATAAAGCAGACTGCAGAGACAATAAAAAGAAACGTGTTTGCTGTTAAAGAGGATGATGAAGGTAAATGTCTCTGTGTGACATCATCACACATCCTCTGACATCATCAAATCCTCATCGGCTGTGAAACTCATCAGTTAAATACTTCAAATAAAATAAAGACGTCTGGCCTCAGGGTCTCTCTTCTCTCTAGAAAACATCGTTGGTGGAGGAGTCTGCCTCTGCTGCTGCACTGAGCTCCTCCATCACCTCCTCCTCCTCTGGTCTGATAAAGGGCAGATGAACATCCATCCTCCTGCTTCCAGCTGCAGAAACAAACACAGCTCATCAGTTCTGGTTTAACTGAACTTTGTCCTTCGACCTCATTAACATCTTGTTTCTACAGGTGTGTGTGTGTGAGTGTGTGTGTTAATAGCAGCTTTCAGTCAGCGTTCCTCTCAGAGAACCTCAGTGTATTGGGTTCTCACAGCTGGCAGCCATGTTGGAGATCTTTGCTTCAGTCTGTGTCTCCAGAATAAAAGCAGCAGACAGACAGGTGGAGGTGGAGGTGGAGCTGACGGAGAGGGAACACTGTTGCTCTGTGACTGCTGGATGTGATTGATAAACCAGGAAACTGTCTCTCTGTGAGCTCACAGCTTGGCCTTCAAACCAACATCTAACAACTCTCCTGTCGCTCTCTGCGTCTCGATGGCAACGTACTAACAATACATCCCTCCATTATCTGGTTGTCATGGTTACTGAGCTCATTCTAATTACAGAGATGAAACTGACAGACCTTCAACTTTACACACACACACACACACACACACACACACACACACACACACACAGAGTCAGACGTTTATAAACATGCTCTCTGATTGGCTGGTGAAGCATGATGGTAAACATGCCAGCAGAGACTTCTAACATGTTTCCATGACAACCAGAGATTAATTCCATATTGTTCACTTTCACTTTCAGACCAAAAAACCTGTATATAACATACCTGAGTACCTGTATATAACATACCTGAGTACCTGTATATAACATACCTGAGTACCTGTATACAACATACCTGTGTACCTGTATATAACATACCTGAGTATACATACCTGTGTATTGCATAACATACCGTAATGTGAATGTGATGAATGATCGAACAGCTCATCTCTGTGTGTGTGTGAGTGTTGTTTTAGTAGAGGATGTGTGTGTGTGTTTATTGACTCTCGTCCAAACACTCTGATCCCGCTGCTGCTGCTACTTCCTGTTTACATTAAACTACACTCACAGAGGACCAACACGAACCTGACAGTGATGTCACAGTGTCCTGGAGTACACCGTGACATCACTGCCACGAGGTGAGCCGTTAGACTACTGGAGGTCACTAAGTTACTCTTTAAGACAGAACCCATACAAATGCAACAAATTAATTTTCACAATCAACTAAATGTATTAGTCATTTATCAATAAAACAAGAATTATGATAATCAATAAGATAATAACTGTTATCTGCAGCCGTCTGAGGCTCAGTGTGACTTCTCTTGTGATTGTCGTGATTATATTAACACACACACACACACACACACACACACACACCTACACACACACACACACACACACACTCTTTGTAACACCTGGTTGCAGATTAAAGGTAGTACAGTGTGTTTCTGACTGAGTTCTGAGAGTTCTGGACCAGGTCTCTCTAGATCTCAACAGAACAAACCTGGTTCAATAAAGGCTAAATAAATAAAACCACAAGTGATTGTGAAAACCAGTGAAGTGACTGGGAGGAACAGGTCTGGAGCTGTAAACCAGCAGACAGACAGAGAGGTGCAGACACGCCGCCCTCTGGTGGTCAGCAGGTGACATTACACTCATACACACTGAGCTTCCTACCTGTTTGACTGTTGTACTGTCTGACCAGGACAGGAGCACCCTGCACGCACACACACACACACATAGTTAGTTTATTTCTCTTCAGTGACAGAGTAGGCAGCGTGTGTGTGTGTGTGTGTGTGTCTCACCTGTCCTGCAGTGTGTGTGTTCTCCAGGTGTGGGGGAGGAGACAGTGACAGGTCAGTCTGGAGGTCAGAGGTCAGTGTACCGATTGGCTCCACCATCAGGTCATCCATGGTAACTGAGCCCTGATTGGTCGCTTCAAAACTAACTTCTGACACATCTGGAAGAAACAGACAGAGTGATGTCAGAGTGATGTTGTTGTTTACAGACGACAACGTGTTGCAAGTCGACCAACGAACAGCTGATTGGTTTCTGGCAGAAGACTGACATCTCATGAACTCATGTCACAGTGCTGAGGTATTGATTAGAGAGATCTGTGTAAATATGAACTTATTATATTTTAACTTCTTTGCTTCATATAAACTGCAGATCAGAAACAAAGAGGTGTGTTTTGCCCTCAGCTGGTGTCTGAAGGCAGTCGTACCTGCACACTGACTGATCTGTCCAGGTGAGGAGGTTTGACCCTGCAGGGCTGCTGTACTATTGCTGTGGCTCTTGGGATTTGTAGTCCTGTGAGGTTTTGTAGTCTGATCATCTCTCACCTCCCCCACACTGACCTCCTCCTCCTCCTGATGCCCCCCCCAGGAGCCCTGAGGACACAGAGGTCAGAGGTCACAGTCAGCAGGAAGAGAGTGTGTGTGTGTGTGTGTGTGTGTGTGTGTGTACCTCTGGCTGGGGTCTCTCTCCTCTGTGTGTGTGTGTGACTCCCTGCTCCATCTTGGTCAGCAGGAGGTCGTGACCTCTGACCTGTCCTTCACTGGGGGGGTCAAAGTCCTGGAGGAGGGACAGGAAGTGACAAAACAGTCAGACAGGAAATACTACTACTGCAGTACTACTACTACTACTACTGCTGCAGTCAGCAGTCAGCTGTGACCAAACTGATTAAAAACACGTTCCTCACCATCTCCTGCAGCTCCTGCAGAGAGCTGGAGACACTGCAGACAGTCTCCTCCTCTGACAGACAGGCAGACAGACAGACAGACAGACAGAGAGACAGTTTCAGTCAACATTCAGATCTCTAGTTTGACAGATTTAATAATAAAGTGTATAAATGTTTTAAGTGAAATGTTTCTTGGTTTAGAGAGAAGATGGAGGAATGATGATGATGATGATGATGATGATGATGATGATGATGATGAAGGTACCTGTCATGGCAGCCAGCTGGTTGACACTGATGAGCAGCTCTCCCTCTGAGATGTGTTTGAGTACTGCGTCAGTCCCAGCGGTCACTGTGCTGCTGCTGGAGCTGCTGGAGCTGGAGTCCTCTGAGGAGCTGGAGGGGGACGCTGGTCTGGGATCAGGACCGGGGGGAGGAGGAGACGGGGAGGGAGCAGGAGGGATGGAGGGAGGAGGAGGAGGAGGAAGAGGGGAGGAGAGAGGAGGCTCCTCCTCTGCTACTGACATCACCCTGCAGGAGGAGACAGAATCCCAGAGAAATCTGTAATGACACTTTAATACCTCCGGATCAGCCAGAGACTGAGACCACGTCCCACCTGTCATCCCATTTGAGAAGCTGAACCGAGAATATGAAGCATTTTTTCACTATTTTTGCTTGAAAACGTCTGAAACGATGAATCACTTATAAAAATAGTTGCAGATTCATTTTCTGTCGATCAACTAATCGATTAATCGTCTGATGGTTTCAGCTGTGTAAGTACTGTGTATATCTACTGTTAACTGTGCTTTCACTGACTGTCTGTACGAGTCAAACTCCAAAAACACTGGATCCTACATTTCCCATAATGCACCATGCGCCTGGTGAACAGGTGTGTGGTTGTTTGTGTACATACAGCGGCTGTGGCTGTGTATCCAGGTGTTCCTCTGGTCTCTCCTCGTCCAATGGCAGCTCAGCGTCTCCCCAGGTGAGAGTGGGCGGGGCTCGATGACCAGCAGGAGGACTTCCTGCAGAGTGGGAGGGCTCTGGGCTGGAGGTGGGCGTGGCTACAGGCTCTGATGTCACAGTAAGTCAGAGAGAGAGACAAACAATCATCAGCTGCAACAGTTCAAATCCTTTCAGTTCAGTACTAATACTACTAATAACTGGGGGGGGCTGTGTCTGACCTGCTGCTGTGATTGGCTGAGGAGACTCCTCGTTCAGCAGGTTGGTTGGTTCAGAGGGAGGGGGTGTGGTTAGGGGTGGGGTCTCTCTGCTGGGCGGGGTCAGGTTGGGTGGAGGGGTTGGTACTGGTGTAGGAACCAGTGGTACCGGTTTCTCCTGGAACAGAACCAGCAGCAGGATTCAGACAGACTGAAGATGAAGAGTTTCAAGTTTTTGTTTGTCCTGAGTTTTTGTACCTCCTGATGTGCTCCTGGACCTGGTTTGGACGGCTCCAGTCCCGGTTCTGGTCCTGTCTCCAGTGTGTCTCTGTGTCCCAGCATCAGGGCGACGTGCTCTGTCAGGACCTCATGAACAAGCTGCCTGATCAGAGCCGAGTCTACAGACATGTTGGAGTCTACAAACAGCTGCAGACCTCCACCTCCTGCTGCCTCCACTGAACACACACAACATGAACACACAGTGATCTAAAGTCCTCCTCTCTGGTTCACACGCGTCTCTAAGGAGTTTCTGCACCAACAACATAACACACCTGGCAGAGTCCAGCATACATGTTGACATCATTAATATAATATCCAGAATGACCTGCGCTCTGAACTCGTGCAGCAGGAGGTTCATGTTAACGTTACTTGTGTTTTTAACCCGTGCTGTCTGTTGATGTTTTGGGACACTCACAGTTCATGTCTCTCTACCTGTAGAGCTACCTGTGTGTAGCATGTGTTAGCATTAGCACTGCTGCTAGCTGCAGTTTCTCAGAGACACACAGACAGGACTGAGAGAGGACTAACAGAAACATACAGAATAAAACCAGCCTGAATATGAAGAAACCTGTTCTGATTGGTCCGTCAGCCTGTCTGCTCACCAATGTCTGAGGTGACGCTCTGCTCCTCGGGCTCTGATTGGTCAGTGAAGTCGTTCTGGGCGGGGTCAGAAGGAGGGGGACGGTACATCTCTGAGATCATCCTGGACATCAGCTGCTGCTCCACCCTGGACACGACAGAAACAGATAGAACAGAGTAGAGCTACAACCTGCTGTCTGTGCCACTATGATCTAGTTCAGTCCAGATCAGACCAGTTCAGTCCAGATCAGACCAGTTCAGTCCACTTCAGACTGGTTTCTCACCATTCCACCAGCCGGTTCTCCAGGGCGTCTCTCTGCAGGTTGATGCCCAGGACGGGGGCCTGATCCTGGGCAGGGAGGGTAGAGCGGGCCTGGGGAGGGAAAACTGGACCCTGATACAAGACCGGAGGAGGAGACGGACCTCCATCCAACTCCACCGCCTCTTCACCAACAACACTCACCTCCTCCTGCTGAAAGACAGGAAGAAGAACAGAAAGAAACTGATAAAGTAAGCAGGAAGTGTTTCTGTCTGTTATTTGAAATGGATCACTGACACAGGTGGGCGTGGCAGAGAGGTTTCCTTCAGGTGAAACAGGTGAGAGGAGCTGTAACCTTCAGTCACACTGTTTGATGAAGAGGTGCAGCAGCATGTGATGAAGATGAGTGAAGTCGTTTTCATGCAGACGCACAGAGTCGAGTCTGAGGACGTTTATCAGCTCAGTGCTGCAATAATGTCATTTAAATATCTGGTAAACACTGATGTGAAGTTACTTTACATCAGCGGAGGAAGAAGTACTCGTTTACTTCAGTAAAAGTAGTAATACTGCTCTGTAAAAATACAGTTACAAGTCAAAGTCCTGCATTATTCACTTAAGTTCCAAAGTATTAACAGCAAAATGTACTTAAAGTATTAAAGTAAGAGCAGTTGTTGGGCAGAGTTATATTATTATTATTGGAGTATTATTACTGATGTTAATGTTGGAGCTGGTGGAGGTGGAGCGACTTTAAATACTTTATATACTCATAGTTTCATCTGTAACACAGACTCATATTCTGTAAACGGGTCTCAGGTTTTGTCTGTAAATCTGTAAAGTAACAGATAAATGTGTTGCAGTAAAAAGTACAATATCTCCCTCTGAGATGTTGTAAAGTAAAAGTACCTCAAATTGCACTTCAGTCCAGTCCAGTACTCTGATCTGACTCAGTAATTTACAGATACTGGTTTCACATCAGTTCTCTGTATCAGGACTCAGAACCAGAACTGGGGGAGTCCAGTTATTGCCCCCCTTGTTTAGAACAGGACTACAGAGACCACTGGACCCCTTCACACAGTCCCGCCTCAACACTCCATCATCCTGGGTTCATCTGAACTGTCCAATCACCTTCACTGTTGGACAGGCGGGACCAGGAAGTGGTTTCTGTTTGTGTCCAGCAGGAGGAGCTGTGGGACTGCTCACATACAAATACACAAGGAGGAGGAGCTGGAGGAGAGGAGGAGGAGGAGGAGGAAGAGCAGGAGAAGGAGAGGAGGAGGAGGAGGAGGAGGAGGAGGGGAGGAGGAGGAGGAGGAGGAGAGGAGGATATTTATTTATTATTTATTTATTTACGATGATGATGATGGTTTATTTATTATGACATTACGATGATGATGACTGATTTATTATTTATTTATTTATTTGATGACAAACATCATGCATTAAATGAAGATGATGATGATGATGATGATGATGACATTTATTATTTATTTACATTACATTTACTATTTATTTACGATGCATATTTATTTATTTATTTATTTATATTATTTATTTATTTATTTATTTATTTATTTATTATATACACCAAAACAAAACATGACGCCGATGATGACATTGCCGAACACGTCAATGACATGATGAAACATTGGCGACATACCTATTATTGATGACATTTACGGCGATGCGATGATGATGATGATGATGACATGATTATTTACGATGATGATGATGATGACATGATGATGCATTTATGAGATGATGATGATGATGACCGATGACATTTATTTATGATGACGATGAACATCATGACAAAATGATGATGATGATGATGATGATGACATTTATTTATTATTTACGATGATGACATGATGATGATGATGACATTTATTATGACGATGATGACATTTTATGATGATGACGATGCATTTATTACGACATTAATCATAAAACAAAACATGACGTTACATTTATATTTGCCGAAACACGATGATGATGAAAGAGGAGGAGAGGAAGAGGAGGAGAGGAAGATGAAGGTTACCTGGACGACATCAGCGACAGACAGGAAGTCAGTTCCAGGAAAGACACACTCTTCTTCGTCCTCCTCCTCTTCACTCTTCCTCTCGATGATGTCAACAGTGTGAGATGGAGGAGGAGCTTCACCTGCATGCAGCTGCTCCGCCTCCTGTCAACACAAGAACACCTGTCAGTGACCTCTGACCTCTGGGTTTCTGTCAAACTGTATTTCAGTTTCAATGAAACAAAAACAACCAGAGAACTAAGAGGAAATAAACAAAGAGTCAATCAGCGAATCAGACACAAAGAAAAACTACCGGGGCTCTGTAATGATTAATAATCATTAGTGTCGATTAATAATTAGAATCATTACAGACAGATAACGTTGTTAAAGCCTCTTTGTGAACAGAAGATTCAACATTTAACATAAAGAGTTCCTTTAACAAAACAGGAAATAAAGGTTTTTTGTAAAAGAGATGTGTCTGCCTGCCTGTCTGTCTGTCTGCCTGTCTGTTTGTCTCAGCCTGATGGGGCAGCTGGTTTGAACGTTCAGGTTAGATTCAGGATTCTTTATGAGACCAGAAACCTCAACACGTCACCAACACTTAATGCTGCTGCTTCATGTTGTGGCTGTGATGAACTCTGCAGCCTGGAGGGGGCGCTAGCAGCACTTCACACTCACCTGGGACTGTAGCTCAGAGGCTCCGTTGTCCACGGCAACCACAGCAGATGTGGGAGGAGCTGTGGGTGGTGACGTCACTTCCTGTTGCCGCTCAGTGAGACACATGGAGTCCATCCTGCGACGACCTGAGGGGGTCGTAACTTACTTACTATATTTCACTGTTTTGTTTTTAGTACATCTTTACTTTTTATAATAGTTACTTTTAATTATTTTTAAAGTTTATTATTCACTATTGATTATTAAATCTGATTTTTGATTTGATGTGAGAAACAGCAGAATCTCCATATTATTGATTTGTCAAACTTATATTAAAGCTGTTCTTTGAGTCCAGATGTTATTTTAATATTTCTAATAAAAGTCTAAGACGACTAATAAACCACTCAGGGATTCTGGGTAATGGAGTCCTTAATGTTGTTCTGTTGATTTGCTTGTTTTATTTGTTCAATCAAATGTACAGAAAAACAAAAATGAATAATAATAATATGTTAATTAGTTTACTGACCCAGTGGGATTGCCATGGGAACGGAGTAACTGTCTGCAGGGGTCACTGTGAGGTCAGCGGGGTCACCAGAGGTCGGGTGGGAGGAGCTGATGATGTAATGATGCTGAGGTCGTCGAGGTGACGGGCTGAGGGGAGGAGTCAAACACGTCTGAGTCTTACAGGACTTCACCTTCACACCTGATGCAGACAGACAAGAAACAGGAAGAGAGAGTAAGACAGGTTCCTGACTGGAATCAAACCCGTGATGTTGCTGTTACACGTCTGAACCCTCTGATCACACCAACAAGCTTGTTACATGACTCACAGACTCCGCTCTGATTGGACAGCTCTTTTCTCCTGGTGGACAAAGTGCTTCACTTCCTGATCGAAGTGTTTCTACACCGTTTCCCTTCTTCAAGTCCTGGGAGGGAGACTCTCGACACACTGCTACGACCTGCCATGCTAGCACTATACTTAGCAAGTTCACCTGCTAGCATGTTTACTGCTGGCCTGTGATTGGCTCAGGCTGTGTCAGCTGACCCAAAAACATTTTGAAAACAATGCTGACCATGTGATCCCTGCTCTCTGCTAATGAAAGCTAAGAAATGTTTTGTACTATAACTGTGATGATGATGATGATGATGATGTACCGACTGACTGTTAAAGACGTGATTAGACTTCAATTCAACCGTGTGGCTCAAACTGACGAAGGTTCAAGTCCCGGGGCTTCGCGAATCAGACAGGAAACAGGAGACTGGACAGTCGGTGTTTGTGTTGCTAGCTAGCTCACAGCTAATGTACAGGTGCTACTTTGGCTGTTTGAGGCGGATTAACAAAATGTTGTTTCATGTATTCTGTATCAACTGCTCTGTGTGTTGTTTATGTTTTTTTTTACCTCTGACGCTCTCCACCAGCCGGGGGCGGGACTTCCTGTTGAGGGGTGAGCCAGATGAGCTGAAGCGCAGGTAAGGACTCTTCTTCAGGGTTCGTCTCAGACCTTCATACGGAGCTCTGCCGTACAGACGAGTCAGGTACGACTCTCCATCCACCTGCCCGCTGTCTGTCAGTCTACCTGTGACTCTGTCAGGCTCCGCCCCCTGCAGCTGGACACAAAAACGATCAATGAGTCCTCACCTGCACGTTACAGATCAAATCAATCACATCAATCGATCAGAGTAGAGCCCAGTCTGACCTGTCTGTGTCCAGCTGTCTGTCCTCTGCTTCCTCTTCCTGCCGCAGTCTTATTTCCTGTTCCTCTGAGCGCGCTCACTGGCCTCCCACTGCCCGTGTGGGCGGCGCTCCCAGCAGCCCTCTGCTGTGATGTCAGCATGGTGTCTGCAGCTGTGCAGCGGACAGCGTCCTCTGAGGACATCTCAGCCTGAGGACAGGAGGAGGAGGAGGAGGAAGAAGAGGAGGAGGAGGAGGAGGAGGAGGAGAAGAAGAAGTACAGAGATGGACGTGAGAAACATGTAAACAGGAACCAGCTCCAGGTGTTTGGAAGTTAAGGTTCTGAAAACTGACTGTGACCGACGATCCAACATGAACATGTTTTAGTTCTTTTCAGACATGGAATCTGGACAAAATATCTACAGTGTTTACAGTCATTTTCCAGGCCTTCTCCATGCATATCTAGTTTCACCCTGGAATTCCAGGTGTTCCAGGACAACCCTGCTGAGAGCTCACCTGGATGTCTTTGGTTAAAGTGTTGATCCAGGCATCCACTGTCTTCTTAACCCGAACCTCCTCAGCCCAGTCCCTGCAGAGGACAGAGGACAGTGTGAGAAAAGAGACACTCTTCTTCTGTGGTGTTTCTGTGTGAGGGACAGCAGATGGGTCTCATTTCCGGTATGACTTCTTCTGTGGTGTTTAATGTTCGTATTTTCTTCATGTGATATAAAACATGTTGATCAGAGCGAGTCAGCACATCTTCTGTTTCTACACGATGAAACAGTGAGGAAGAACCTCTGACACAGAACACAGCATGTCTTTATATATATAAGATTTCAATGCACCTTCACAGTTTTGTTTTCGTATATATGTGTTTTAAATAACTGAATATATTGAGTTTATCACATGTAACAGTGCCGTTCGGTGCAGGATGTTCGGTTTAGTACGGGCCAAATATTTACTGTCACATTGGAGTTCTTTATCTCCAGTGTTAGCTACCTGTTAACATATTTCAAAGTTATGTTAGAAACCTGTTAATAAAACAGATAAAGTTAACGTTAGCCATCTGTGAGCAGACAGTAAGCTAGCATTAGCTACCTGTTAGTAGCCAGTGCCTCCAGTTGGCAGTGCAGGACCTCTCCGGTTTTGGCTCTCAGCAGAGCCTCCAGGTTCTCCTCCAGAACCTTCTTCTGCCTCCGAACCTGACGGAGAACCTGACCCGCCTCCTCCAACATGGATGGAACCACAGGCCTCCTCTGGACCAATATGGACTGGGACTGCTGGGACTGGGTCTGATGGGTCTGATTTAGTTGGGACTGGATTTGTTGGAAAGGGTTTTGATGGGACTGGGATTGTAGCAACTGGGATTGTTGGGGCTCAGTTTGCTGGGACTTAGATTGGAAGGATTGGGACAGGTTTTCTTGGGATTGAGACAGGTTTTGTTGGGACTTGGATTGGAAGGATTGGGAGTGGGATTGTTGGGACTGAAGCAGGTTTTGTTGGGACTGGTGGTGGTCTGGTCCAGGTCTGGCGGTTTTCAGAGAGTCTTCTGGCTGTTGGATGACAGAAAGTCATTCAGAATTTAGATCAGCAAGCAAACAGACACCTGGAAGCTTCACCTCCTGCAGTGTTCCTCTTTTAAACAGGTGAGGGTCGATGTGCTGAAGGTTTCTGGCTGCTGTGACATGAAGGTTACTGAACTCTTCTTTTATTCTCTGCTAACTCACCGTCAGCAGCAGCTTCATCTCACTCTTCAAACGTCTCATCTCCCTCAGCATCTCATTGGCTCTCCTTGCCGTTGTCTGACTGTGATTGGCCGAAGACTGCAGGTGACTTCCTCCAGCTGGCTGGGTTACCGTGGAAACCCTGGGAGCACCTCTACGATACCGGTCATCTCTGAATAAAAGAAGACCAACAGAGAACAGTAGAGTTGAGAGTCCTGAAAGAGTTTGCTGTTCGGATAGAGACTCTTCCTGAGGAGCAGAAGTAGTTTGCCTTGTGGTCCAGCAGAGGGCGCTCTTAACATTCACTGTCAGCTTGACCTGTTGCAGCCCTACTGACCGATCAGTAAACTAAGCTAATCAATAAAGATGGAGGAGGACACTAGCGAGCAAAGCCGA
Organism: Macquaria ambigua; assembly: GCA_008360985.2. Lineage (NCBI taxonomy): Eukaryota > Metazoa > Chordata > Actinopteri > Centrarchiformes > Percichthyidae > Macquaria > Macquaria ambigua. The sequence goes on along the minus strand of VMKM01004828.1, from coordinate 215 downwards.
GCTGATGAGATAATCAGGACACTGAAGCATCTGAGGAGCAGAGTGAGGAACAAAGATCAGACTGTTTGTGACCACCAACACATCTGAGGCAGCAGGAGCAACAGAGTAGTGTCCACACTCAGAACAAAGGAGACCTGTGCGTGTGTGAGCTGATAAATGTGCTAATGTGAGGTTTATCATTGTTTGGTGGATGTAACATCATCGCGCGCGCGCGC
>VMKM01004827.1:2500-12027 GCA_008360985.2 Macquaria ambigua | reverse complement strand
TTTGTTCTGACGTTGTTTCCTGTTTGATCTGACTGTGTTTCCTGTTTGTTCTGACTGTGTTTCTTCTGTTTGTTCTGACGTTGTTTCCTGTTTGATCTGACTGTGTTTCCTGTTTGTTCTGACTGTGTTTCTTCTGTTTGTTCTGACGTTGTTTCCTGTTTGATCTGACTGTGTTTCCTGTTTGTTCTGACTGTGTTTCTTCTGTTTGTTCTGACGTTGTTTCCTGTTTGATCTGACTGTGTTTCCTGTTTGTTCTGACTGTGTTTCTTCTGTTTGTTCTGACGTTGTTTCCTGTTTGATCTGACTGTGTTTCCTGTTTGTTCTGACTGTGTTTCTTCTGTTTGTTCTGACGTTGTTTCCTGTTTGATCTGACTGTGTTTCCTGTTTGTTCTGACTGTGTTTCTTCTGTTTGTTCTGACGTTGTTTCCTGTTTGATCTGACTGTGTTTCCTGTTTGTTCTGACTGTGTTTCTTCTGTTTGTTCTGACGTTGTTTCCTGTTTGATCTGACTGTGTTTCCTGTTTGTTCTGACTGTGTTTCTTCTGTTTGTTCTGACGTTGTTTCCTGTTTGATCTGACTGTGTTTCCTGTTTGTTCTGACTGTGTTTCTTCTGTTTGTTCTGACGTTGTTTCCTGTTTGATCTGACTGTGTTTCCTGTTTGTTCTGACAGTGTTTCCTGTTTGTTCTGACGGTGTTTCCTGTTTGTTCTGACAGTGTTTCTGGTTTGATCTGACGGTGTTTCTTCTGTTTCAGGAAGCTTTATCAGACTCTGACAGGATCAGGTGAGACTCTGTTTCCACGTTTTCCATCTTTCTGTTTTTCCCTGACCGATGTCACACTTCTGTACTTTTACTTGTAATGGAGTATTTCAAAATGGTGGTATTGCTACTTTTATTTAAGTAAGATTTCTCATTATTCCTTCCCAGGGCCACACAGTAAACAATAAAACAACAAGGAAGTAAAAGTAGTAATACCACAGTGTAGAAATACTCTGTTACAAGTAAAAGTACTGCATTCAAAATTTTACTTTTTTAAAATAAAAGAACAAAAGTATTATCAGAAACAAAATAATACTTAAAGTACCAGAAGTAAAAGTACTCATTATGCAGAATAATATACTGTATATGATATTATTGATATTATTTTATTTTATTTATCAGATTATTGAAACAAAACTAACAGATCTCCTGACTGTTGTAACCTCTGACCTCTCCTCCCATTTCCCAGAATCCTTCAGCAGCAGAATGAGGACCTGCAGCGCCACCTCTCTCTCTCCACCCACAAGATGGAGGCCATGGAGGCGGAGTTTGACGGCAGCCGTCACTACATGGAGGCAGAGCTCAGCCGGACCAGAGACGATCTAGACAAGATGAGGGACAAGTTCCGCAGGTGAGGACTCTAGTGATCTGAATGAGACTCTGGTGATCTGGATCAGACTCTGGTTGGTTTACCTGTGGTGATGACGAGGTCAAAGGTCGTCACATTGAGAAATAAACAGGAGAGAGTCGGTGTTATACGAGTACATGAACCATGTGGATGAGACATTCTTGAGTCTTAATAATGTAAAACAATATACTGACTTCTATTTAGGGCATAATCAGACAGTCTTTTTTTAACTACATCTCCCACGATGCTTTGTGGGATCTAGACAGGAAGTATAATGTTGCTTGTCTGGATGGAGCCCTACAACCTTTTTATATTATTTTCATGAGACAGTTGTGTCTGAGCTTCTTCACCGTCTAGCTACAGACAGCCTGTCTCCGTCTGTCACCTGACCCTCGCCTTGCAGGTCGTTTCCTCTGTAACCATGGAAACAGAGAGCTATCACTGTGATACTGGAGAACACTTAAAGACAGGAGGATCCTCAGGTTTGTTCAGCAGTGAGTTTTATTGATTCCAACACAGTCTCAGGTCTGTTTTTCCCACAAACCACAGCTGCAGTGAGGTCACACTGTCAGCGCTGCACTGAGCATGCTTGTGAAGACGTGCGTATAACTGGAGTCAAAACAGGATGTAGAACTTTAATCTGTTAAGTGGAAACGTGATGGGCAGGGCAGTTTTTGATTGGCTGTTTCAGCTGATGATGTCAGTAGATGGCAGGTTTTTTATTGGCAGCAGCAGCAGACTGTTTCTCTGCAGACGTTTAATGTGTTTTAATTCAGACACACAAAGACTATCAGAGGAAGGCCTCAGGACACACACACACACACACACACACACAGACACTGGATCCATATTTAATGAATCTGATCAATAAGGGTGAATTAATGAGAGCTTAACTCCTCTCTGATTATCAGAACCTGCAGGCTGTGAAAAGGTTTTGAATGTGTTCGTCAAACAGCAGGAAGTTGTGTTTGTGTTTCCTGTGTGCCTGTCTTCTTTCAGGTCCTCAGTCTGATGTCTAAGCAGACTCTCAGTCATGTGACTTCTTGAACTGATCAATTAGTTTATTAAATATTTTTTGCAGTGCCTCAAGGGTCAATTTCAGGTGCAGTTTTCTTTTTCCTGTTTGTTGCCAGGTTTATTGCTCATGTCATGCTGTGTGGACCGAGGCCGGACTCTTAGAGAGGCTACAGTCTGAACAAAACTCTGCTGCTCTGCTTTAAACTAGAACTAATGCTGCATTCACACGGACTCAGGCAGACGGACACCTTCAGGACGACACGGCATGGCAAAACGAAACATGCATGGCGATATGTTGCGATTTTTTAAAATTTCGTGTCTATTATCTTATGTAATTATTGTAGTAATGCATGTAGCTATAAAATGCAGTTTCCTCCAAAACGCAAATTCCCTCCAAAACGTGATGGCATTCATTAATTTCAACATGGAGGGTGAAAGCAGAGCTGCACTCGGTGAATCCCTACTTTATGTTTGTCTGAAAAGGAGGCGTTTTTAGCTCCTCGTTGTTTTCTCCTCGTGTGACGGAGCTACGTAACATCCGGTTGTAAATTCTGTTGCGGAGGACGGCAAAGAGTTAAAAGAGCTGTCTGCCTGATTCCATGTGAGTGCAGCATAAGAGATGGGACCACAATACACCTGTTTCATCCTCTTAACGCTGGCTGCCTGTTTGTTTTAGCATTGATTTAAATGTCTTTTCTCACATTTAAAGCACTACGTCACCAGGCTCCAGCTCCTTACGAGCTGTGATGTGGTCCTTTCAGTTTGTTCAGGGGTTTTGTTCCTCTGCAGGTGAAGACAGGAAGTGTATGTGTGTTTCATGTTCTGTAAAACTGTTCATCACTTTTATTTTGCTCTGCGGTGAGGGAGGAAGTCAGTGAGTCGCTGCTTAATGAGGCCGAAGATTTAACGGAGTGGGGGGGCGATCAGCTGTGGGACTCTGTTTCGGTTCAACCAGCTGAGACGTTTTACAGTTTGGACCCTGAAATGTTTCTTAATGAGTCTCGACAGATGAAGCTCCTTCATTTCTACTGGGAGGCTGTGTCTCGGCTGTGTCTCGGCTATAATCCTGCTATGACTCGGCTGTGTCTCGGCTATAATCCTGCTATAACTCGGCTGTGACTCGGCTGTGTCTCGGCTATAATCCTGCTGTGTCTCGGCTGTGTCTCGGCCGTGTCTTGGCTGTGTCCTCGGCTGTGACTCGGCTGTGTCTCGGCTGTGACTCGACTGTGTGGTAACACGTTTCTCTCTCTCTCTGCAGACTCCAGAACAGCTACACGGCGTCTCAGAGAGCCAATCAGGATCTGGAGGAGAAGCTTCACGCTCTGGTAACCTCTCACCTTCTTCCCCTGACCTTTGACCTCAGCACCTTTCTGATTTTCTGTAAGAGACTCAAGTCATTTAATGTAACAGCAGTTTACTGTAAAATAACAGTTTCAGACTGATGATAAACAATATTTTTAGATTTTTATGACCTTTGTTAGTTTAATTTCCCTCGTTACTCTTATCACATCGTCAAACCTTACAAACTGTCATGAAAGTAGGAAATAATCAAAACAAATTAAGAAATACAGAAAGAAAATCTATATATATTTTTTTGCCCGTTAATCTATTTATTTATTTATTTATTTTGGCAATTTTGTATTTACTTTCATACAGTTATTGCTCTTTTTTTATACTTTTGAATGCAGTAATTAGAAAAATGAGAATATATTGAAAGTATCACAGTAATGTACAGCAGTTATAACTGGTCTGGTTTTGAGTTGACCTGTCAGTGTTACAATTAAACAAAGTGGTTTACTTCACTGATCACCCAGGTTTTGATCCATATGATTTTATAATTTCCCAAAAATTCCTTTTAGTTTAGAGTAATTCAAAACAAAACTTTATATATGGTTATATGTCTAAAATAAAATGCCTAGTGTCAGTATTATTGTGACTAGACTCAGACTTCCAACACAACACTCTGTGTAAAACATTGAAACAAAAGTAGTAAAGAAATAAATTAGAAAATTTAACAGTAAATTAAAAATGTTCCTGTCACAGTTTGTGCTCTGGGGGTGACTAAGCATGCTCAGTAACAGCGACCCCCTAGAGAGGCATTACAGGGTCCAGTTGACGCCCTCCCAGATATTAATTCCAATAATAAAATTATTATCATTATAATTATTGATGACTGTGACTGCAGGAGGACCGGGTCATTGGAATGAGTGTGTTCATGTTATGTGGTCGCATGTTACTGATCAATATTTGATGGGTTATGTTTACAGCACGTGTGTGTGTAGCTCATTGATCACACTCTGTCAATAACTGATCGATGACTATATGAAAACACACTCTGAGGCAGTGTATTGATTAGCTGTGGAAAAGTGATGTTGACGGACAGGAGGATGGTTGCCGTGGGCGACAGAGGAGGAGGTCAGAGGTCACTGTCAGTTTGCAGGAACAACAGACATAAAGAAATAAATATGATCACAGTAACACCTGCTGCAGGTGTGGCTGATTTATATCAAACAGTTTATACAACAAATAACCGGACATGAGTGATGTGTTCAGTCCAGCAAATAAAATACTTGATAAATCAAATGACCGTGACACAGAAATCATTTACATCAGTATGACTAAAATAACACGACTTTTTCACAAAATATTTCAACTTCAGTGTCAAAACACAGTAGCCCTGATACTCTGCCATGATATATCTATTCTATATTTCTTTAATTTCCAACTAAAATACAGCCACGCAGTTAGAAAGGAATCAGCTCGTACAGTTTTATTATTTATTGCTACAGAAATGATCTTTTCAAAGTTAAAGCTGTTCAGGTTCAACTCAAACTTCCTGTTTGTCTGATGTCGTTCTTCATCTGTCTTTTCTCTTTCTTTTTTCTCCTCTTTTCTCACGCTGCTCTGTGATGGATTGACTCATCTTCATCACCTTCATCACCTTCATCATCATCAGGCTGCCGTCAGTCAGACATGGGTTCATGCAGTTGCGTTTCATTCATGTTCTTCCTCCTCCACTTCCTCAGTTTTCTTCTTCTCTGGTGTCTTTTTTCTGTCTGAAGGTGTTTGAACACCAAGTCCTGACCTCGTGTTTAGTCTCAAACTTTGACATGAATGTGTTTTTGTTTCATCTGTTGAAACGCTGGTTTTGTGAATGGACTTCAGCTGGAGGAGAAATGAGCAGAAGCTGTTGAACTGGCAGCTGTCAACAGTGCTGTCAATAAATGTTTAATATAAGTGAAAGATCTCATAATTTTAATAGTTTGAACTTACTATTACTTTCTCAGTCACTATTTAGTATCGACGCACATTACATCTACTGCACATGTGCAGTAGATGTAATGTGCGTCGTCATGCGTCGTTAACAACGTTATCGGCAGTAACACTTCCTGATCTGTTGGGGAGGAGCGACCAGCGACGACAGGAAGTCCATGCTAACGGAAACATTCATTTAATGCTAGCTAATGTTAGCTGCTAGCTTTTTTCAGTGCTGTGGAAGAAACTTGATGAAAACATTTCAGCTTTCAGCTTCGACGCTTCGATCAAGATCTCATCGGATCTTATTGATCTCGCAGCAGCAACCACACCGCATCCCATAATGCATCTGAGAAGTGCTGGTAGTTAATGCAGCATTCAAATGATCTGGGAAAACTGTAGAAATGGAGACTTAAAAATAGTAACGGCTCAGTTTACTCTGTGAGAAATCTACAGTTTAATATTATATAAAGCTTCTGATCGCAGACGTTAAAAACTTAGATGAAGATCAGGAGAAACGCAGCCCTGCAGAAAACTACAAAATGACGTCTACATGGATTCTAACCAGTTTAAACTTGTATGAATATTTTTTTGATGTGTATTTTGAAGTTTATTCCCACATGATCTGAATGTAGTTTTTCCGCTGAAGGCCCGCCTCCTGTCACCCCCGGCTCCTGATTGGCTGCCTCGCCTGTGATTGACAGTTGATGATCTAACATGTCACTGCTCCTCCCACAGCTACGAAAGGTGGAGAGGGACAAAAAGACGATGGACCAGGAGATCGTGGAGCTCACCAACAAACTGCTGGACGCCAAGAACACCATCGACCGTCTGGAGGAGCTCAACGTGAGTCCAAACATCAACACGCTTCACGTTTTATGCTCTTCTCAGTTTTTTACATTACTGTTTATTGCGCAAAATGTTTTGTCCTTGAGTCAGCGACTTCTTTTCTCCCACTTCAACTTCAAAAGTTCATACATTGAAGTTGAAATTTAAACATTAAAGTATTGACTAACTCTCTCAACAAGCTGTTTAACTGTGGAATCCGTCAGCTGTCTCTTTAACTACATTTTAAGTGCTTTCAACACGTACAGACACTTTCACTGACACTTGAACTGCTTTCACCTCTTACATACTGACTGACATCTTCAGTCTCTTACTCTTCAGATGACAGTTACTGCTTTTATCTACTAAATTTCAATTGACGATTCATATGCTTTCAGTGCTTACATGCTAATTGACCTTTGAATTGGTTACAGCACACGGCTTCAACATCAACTGACACTTCAAACAGTTTCAGCTGATGTTTTAAGTTTCATATCAACCTTTTTTCATCACGGTGCTCTTCACCAACAGGAAGTAAAAAACAAAAACTTCAGCTGAGGCTTCAGCTCCTTTTATGCTTTTTAATGTGATTAACTTGTTTACAGTGTTATCACCTGCTGCTAATTGTACCATCGACAGAAAAACTCATTTCTGATTGGCCTTCAGATGTTTGTTAAAACAGAAACTAACCACCATGCAGCCTTATGTTCTGTCTCTCAATACTACAATTCCCATGAGCCTCAGCTGCTGTTGCCATGGAGAAGACAGAGCACAAACACGTCGCCATGGTAACTGAATTCATCCCAAACTGATCCAGAATCAGAATGAATTTAATCTGCAGATTGTAAACTTGAAGCTCTGTGATTGGCTGTCTGTCAGTGAAATGCACCCTGGGAGTCGTAGTTGCTTCTCTCCTTCAGTGTTTACGTCCTCAGGCTTCTCCAGAGAGACTCTGCCTGTCATAAATCGATCAAGTATTGATAATGAAACGTTCCGCAGCAGGTGAATATTTCCAGTCTATGTGGTTACCGTGGTAACCGTCTCCCCATCCTCGCCTCCCGTCTCCACATGAACGCTGTGATCATGTTAAAAAAACACTCTCAGCTTCCTGTTTGGTGACCAGCAGCTCGTTAGAGAGTCTGTCTGCTTAACGAGCTGCCGCAGGTCTGACTGATCACTGATCAGTTTCAGATTGATTAGATCCACTCAGCTGTTTACCTGTCATGAATCATTAAACCTGCCGTCAGGGGGATCAGGTGATGCTGTGTACTGAGCATGCTCAGACGGAGTGACTCCTAACGATCATATTGATTATCAAATTGATTGATTAGTATGTTATCATTACCTCGTCTCAGCCCTGCCCTCTGATTGGCTGACAGCCTCTGTCTCACCTTGTGTTCACGTCTGATCACTGATGAAAGCTGCTGATGATCCTAAAAATGCTGCAGGTTACTCACCTTTACTTCCTGCTTCACCTGCTGCAGGTGATTCATGGAAGAAACAAAGTGCTGTTGCTCCACAGAAGGAATGACTGTATTAATCTGTCTGCCTGTCTGTCTACCTGTCTGTCTTCAGGAGCGTTACAGACAGGACTGTAACTTGGCCGTCCAGCTGCTGAAGTGCAACAAGTCGCATTTCAGGAACCACAAGTTTGCTGATGTGAGTAACTCTGAAGTGTTTGCAGCTCTGCTTTATATCAACGCGTCTTTCTGGAGCTACAAGGAGCTGCGCAGCAAATAAAATACAGAACAACATAAAACCCTCTGTTGCCACTTTGTTAGGTACACCTGTACAGTTGAATGCAGTCCAGTACAGCAGCTGTCTGCATGAAGCTGATGTTCAGTTTTTCTAAACTCCGGCCTGCTGCTCTCCAGAGGATGAACCCTTTAGATCTGAATGAGTTCAGGACAAACCTCACATGTTTTAAACTAAAGGTTCACTTACTAGCTTTCCACAGTATCCCTTGTGCTTCTACAGAACTTAATATTTTCAGATCCACTAAGGGAGGAACAGTGTTGTTGTCATGATGTTAAACTGCAGCTGCCTGTGAGGATGATCTGAGGGCTGAGTTTAACTCCAGCCGACAAGAACCACACGGTGTCCTCCTTTTAATGGAGTTTGTGTGTGTGTGTGTGTGTGTTAGTTCCATTAGAGTTTATAGAGACTCAGCTGTTACAACCCGTCGCCTCTGATCCGTCCCACTTCCTGGAAACACTCTAACACTCAGCCTGTGTGTGTGTGTGTGTGTTGCAGCTGCCCTACGAGCTTCAGGACATGCTTAATAAACACATGAAGAGCAGCCTGCCAGAGCGAGGCCCTGCCCCCAGCTCTCAGGACCCGGACACGCTCAGTTTGACTCCCGCCGACGTTGTGCCGACCTCCGTCATCGCCCGCGTCCTGGAGAAACCTGAGCCGCTGGTCCTGAACTCGGCCCAGTCCAGCAGCTGCGGCCGGCCCGTCGCCGAGGACGTCTTTGTGCACGTGGACATGACGGGCCCCGCGGGGGCCGAGGGCCGCGGCCGGGAGAACGGCGGCGGTCAGGAGGCGGCGCAGCAGAACGGTTCCTGTTGCAGTCAGAGCAGTCTGGACGGGCAGTCGGGCGGCGAGGAGGCGGGTGGGGCTCCGTCCTTTGAGAAGCTGAACCCGTACCCGGCGCCGCCACCCCCCCACCCGCTCTACCCCGGCCGTAAGGTCATCGAGTTCTCATCAGACGACAAAGTGAAGATCCCTAAAAACTCCCCGCTGCCGAACTGCACCTACGCCACGCGGCAGGCCATCTCCCTGAGCCTCGTCCAGAATGACGACGAGCGGCTGGCCCTTGGCAGCCCCGCCCCCTCCTCCTCTGGCGGGGGGGTCCACCATCGCACGCCACCGTCACAGCGGGATGCCGCCAGCGAGCCGCTGTCCAACCAGTCCAGCCCGTTCAGCAGCCCGCCACAGGTAACGCCGACAGGTTCAGGTTCAGTTTGAAACGTATTTAAAATGTCCAGCTGTGGTGTGTTTCGTCAGGGGTCAGGGGTCAGGGCCTGTGTTATTAAAGTCAAT
>VMKM01004826.1:0-12042 GCA_008360985.2 Macquaria ambigua | reverse complement strand
TCTCTCCTCTCCTCTCCTCTCCTCTCGTCAACTCTCTCCTCTCCTCTCCTCTCTTGTCTCCTCTCCTCTCCTCTCCTCTCGTCTCCTCTCTCCTCTCCTCTCCTCTCGTCTCCTCTCCTCTCCTCTCTCCTCTTCTCTCGTCTCCTCTCTTGTCTCCTCTCCTCTCTCCTCTCCTCTCCTCTCTTGTCTCCTCTCGTCTCCTCTCCTCTCCTCTCCTCTCGTCTCGTCTCGTCTCGTCTCCTCTCCTCTCCTCTCGTCTCCTCTCTCCTCTCCTCTCCTCTCCTCTCGTCTCCTCTCTCCTCTCCTCTCCTCTCTTGTCTCCTCTCTCCTCTCCTCTCCTCTCGTCTCCTCTCTCCTCTCCTCTCTTGTCTCCTCTCTCCTCTCCTCTCTTGTCTCCTCCCCCCATCCCAGGAGTGTATGATCAGACTCAGGCGTCTCTGAAGGAGGAGAACGACTCCCTGCGTTGGCAGCTGGAGGCCTACAGGAACGAGGTGGAGCTCCTGAGGAAGGAGCAGAGCAGATCGAGCCGAGGAGCAGAGGACGATCACACACAGACACACACACACACACACAGTCCTGAGGCCCAGATCCAGCTGCTGCAGCAGAGCATGCACAACATGCAGCAGGTAGGCTCCTCCTCCTCCTCCTCCTCCTCATCTCCCTCTAACACCATATACAGCATCCAGTTTCTTGTGTTTTGAATTCAGTTGGATGTCGATCATTACACAGATCTATACGTGTTTTTCTGTCTGGGCTGCTTCTGAATCAGCTTCTTCATCTCCACTGCTCTGCATCACTTCTGTCTCCTCTTCATCCCTTCATTCACTCTGTGGAAAGAGTTCATCAGGCAGCACTCAGACTTACACAGTGTTAATTAGAGCAGTTGTGGATGCAGGTAATGAGCTGTGAAGTCACATTCAAGCCTTAAAGCAGCAGCAGACTCACTGAGGGGCTCATAACCAGATACTAACTTTCATTTGACAGCTTATGAATGAATGCAGCACCTGTTAGCTGTCATGTGTTCATAAACGTGGATTCATTCCTGCAGTGTTTCCAGCCTGCTGGCTTCAGTGCAGAGGGTGCGTTTGTTTTAACTCACAGGTGTGGACGGCGGGTCGATGCTGAATGTTATGACATGAGGGTAAAATGTTCCAGCGGAAAACTAAACGAGCGGCCGCTGAATTTGCAGAAGAAACAGAGAGAGGGAGCGCACTAACAATCGTGCCTCCACACAGCCCTGACTGTGACACACTGTCTGAACCCACAGTTTATCTTTGGATCAGTATCTGCATTGCATTAGCTTCTGGTATTTATTGCAGTTTAACTCGGTGTGTGCGACTTTCTGCAAATAACATGTAAGATGTGTGTCTGCCAGTCAGCTGGAGCAGGCGGACCAATCACAGTCAAGCTACATACACCTCACACTGCCTGAGGGAAAACAGACAATAAGGGCCCCCAGGTTAGAGAAGAGACCCAAAAGTTAGTCGTCTGAACCGCCAGATAGGCCGCTAAGATCATGTGACTGGGTAGTGCCTTAAACCTGCATTCTTTCTAATGGCCAGCAGGGGGCGACTGTTACTGTTACTTCTCACTTGATTTATCACCTGATTAAACATTTTCCTGATGAGTTCATGGTCTCAATCACTAGTTTCAATACAGCAGGATGTTCATTCAGTAATGACAGAGCGTGGCTACTGTCAGTCAGGATAGAGGCTCTAAGGAGTTGGCCGTTTTACATTTACAAGCTAACTTTGTCAGCAGCGACTTTGCACAGCAGAGCCAGGTGAGTCAGGATGCAGGTACAGGTGGGCGTGCACCGTGTCCTCGGGTTCTCAGATCTCCAGCTCCGCCCTCTCGTCCAAATATGGTCGCTTCTGGCTCCAAAAAAACCAAGATGGCGATTGCCAAGATGCCAAACTTGAGGCTTCAAAACAGTAGTCCACAAACCAATCAGGGTGACGTCACCGTGGCTACATCCACTGCTTTTATACAGTCTGTAGCTCGCTCCTCCTGCCCTCGAGCAAGGCACTCCAACCCTGAGCTGCTTCAGTGGAGCTGCTGTAGAACAGAGCAGGGAGCTGGCTTTACTTTCCCCAAACAAACAAACAAAAACAAACCCTGTTTATTTCAGTGCAGACTCAGAGCTCCCATGATCCTTTGCTCCCCTGATTTCATGAACCAGCTCGGGGAGCTTTGTTAGAGCACGGAGCTCGTTTGCCACGAGTTAGCCTGATTTGACTTGACTTCCTGTCTTTCTCTATCTAAAGTGACAGCACTGATAGAACAAGGCACATTAGAGACAACACACACACTCTCACACACACACACACACACATACACACACACACACCCTGCTGGCTTGTTGTAAATGTGTTGCTTACTTCACTTCTGTGAACGTCACGCTGCTGTCGCTGCTCGTTTGTCTCCTGCTGCTGTTTCTCTTCCCTCAGTCACAAACTAAATAAGAGCTGAACTGAAGTAAATATTCCTTCAAAATACTTTGGTACACAACGAATATTAGTTCATTCCAATAAGAAGCATCTCATTATATTTATATTGTATTACTATTTATTTATTTATCAACCACATTTCCGGAAAATCTACAAAAGAAAACCTGCTGCTTGTCTCCATCCACTGCCGCTGTGTAAATATGAGTTCATTGGCTGATGGAGATAAACAGCTGGTGGAGCTGATTTATAACTATTTCATTCATAAAGACACACCTGTTAATGTCATTAAGCCCTCGTTGCATCTTCAGCTTGAATTCTGTGTGTTTTTGTCTTCCAGCAACTCCTCAGCCTGCAGGAGCAGCTGACGAGTAAAGAAGCCGAGTTGGAGCAGGCGAGAGAGGAGCATCGCTACCTGGAGGGGGAGGTGCTCACCCTCCGAGACAAGGTGTGTTCTCCCAGTCACATCCCAGTGTTCCCAGCAGGAATCTGTGAGATCCTCCTGACAAATAACCGGATGATTTATTAGATTATTAAACTCTGACATCAGCTTGAACCTCCAACTCTGCATGAGTCTCAGTTTGCACATTTTCTGCTGCTTATCTGGCAAAATTCCACTAGCTGACTGTTTAATACGATGCACAGTGTCATGAAAACTTGGCTGGTTTGCTTTAAGTGTCTGCGATGTGTTTTCAGAGAGCAGGTAAGACTTGTAAACAGGTAATTCCTCACATACAGAGTGTTTATACATGTTCCCGACCAGCTGTGGCCTCTGCAGTGTGTCTGAGTGCAACGTACAGACGAGATGAGGTGATACGAAGCAACGCAGATGTCGGTTTTTGTCAGCTTTAGTTCTTTGAAGTCGGTTTAGTGTGTCATGGTCCCGACACGCCCACATCAGGGAGGTCACGCCCAGCATAACGGGAACATGTCATTTTGTTCTGTCTGAGAGAACGCGTCGCGCTGCAGCGTCAGTCCTCATTCTCTGAAGTGCGTTTTCCAATTTCTCTTCTGTGGCTCTTTCATGGTCTGCATAACACACACACACACACACACACGGGTTAAAATGATGGAGGGATGCAGGGTGTTTGAAGGAGGGCTGCTATGGCAACAGTCCTGCCAGGATGTTGTTCTGTGTTCTCCTGCTGAGAGGTGAGTGGTGACCTGAGACAAGGCAGTGTGTGTGTGTGTGTGTGTGTGTCAGTCGCATTTCTGCTCTCTTGGTGGACTAACAGGCTCTCACTCACCCCGCTGCCTCACCCACACATCAATGGTTTAACTGATCACAGATCAGCTCCTTCTGTTTGATCGTACATGTTGAAATCACTGGAGATGCTTTTCTTTTCTCCCTGACTCTTGAGACAGAAAGAACGATGGCTGATTTCAGTGTCGAGATGGTTTGAACAATCAGACTTCAATCATTCTCAAATGCTTCTTGGATGCATTTAAACTCCACCATTGAGGCTCTGATCTGATCTGATCCCAGAAGGCCGAGGCCACATTCAGACAGACTCGAGCCCTGCATGAAGAAGGCAGCTCTGTCCTTCATTTGAATGGCGGCAGGGTCGTCCAGCAGAAAAATGTTGAACCTCTCAACTTCTGTCGTAATGCAGCGTCTTCCTGTCGGACGCTGTGGTGGCCAATCAAAAGCACCCAGGTGCAGCATTCCTGATGGATCACTTTGTAACATGAACTCTGTCTTTCTACTGCACACCCCGCGATCAATGCAACAAACGTTACAAAATTGTAAAATCCTGTTTATTACAAATTGCTGTGCAGCGTTTCGGCGCCTGATGAGCCTTCAGATTCGTTGATCGGTTACTCAAACTGGACTTCCTGGATGGTGTTTCATGTCTCTCTGGTAGCTGAAGCATCACAGCCCCCCCGCGGTGTTTTAACACAGGACTGGTTTCAGTCTGAGTGTAAATGGGGTCAAGTCAATTCAGTGTCCTCACAAACTCATCAAAACCAACGTGTAGTTGTGAGTGTTTTCTGTCGGTTAAATCCAGATATTTTTGCTCTTTATGGAAATTATGGAAACTGATGTCTGTTTCCCCCCAAAGTGTCTATTGATTCTTTCACAATGCCTCTATGCACCGCAGCGCTCCGCTGCTCTTCACATGAGGAAACACTGGGGTTGAATAAAATATTAAGTTACTGTGGTTTGACATAATGCATCCATCAATACCCCCGCCTCCTTAGGAGGAAGAGAGGCGGGGAGAGCAGAGCAGGTGAAGGTGGAGGAACATGGTTCAAAAGATCAGAGTTAAAGGTGGGACAGATAAATAAACTGCGGTGACCTCTGGTGTAAAAACCTGCGTATCAACGTGATGACTGACAGTTTATGAGGAGACCAACGTGAAGTTTAAATTTGTACAGAGAGCGAAGCCTGAGGTCTGAGTCTGAGGACGTATCATGAGACCAGCAGAGAGAGGAAGGTCAGACCTGTACTCTGCTTTGTGATCAATGAGTCCTAATCAAAACATACATGCGTTCTCACCCTGATGAAGACTGTGAGCTGAAAGGTGCTGAGCCCATTTATTAAAGGCTTTTTCATTTTTTGCAAAGTAGCGTTCCTTGGTGTTTCTGACTTCTGACTGGTTTTGACTTATTGATCACAAAGCAGAGTACAGGTCTAACCTTCCTCTCTTCTTTTACTCTCTTCACACGTATTAGATCCTATATTGATGGTACAGGTGAAGCAACACGTCTCTCAAACACAAACTGAACTTTATAACATTTATTAGACTGCATTAGTTTTAGCTCAGTGTATGTAATTAACTGGACACTGACTGTATGTCATAAACATTATAATTTTCTGGGTAGAAAACAGTTGAACAAAGAAAATGAAGCTGCAGACGTTTTCAGCATATGAAACCTAATCGATTTATTTTGGTGAAATCAATAATAAGGTTTGCGGTATCTCCCTCGTACATGGACAGTATGTTGGACTCCTGCTGAGGAATCAACAAGCTGCGTGTGTTTTTATTCTAATTGTCATGAAGTAAAAATTAGCTGAGGCCATTAGACCTGATGTGGAGTTTAGTAAAGTGGCAGGATCTGTTGAGGGAGCAGCTGGAGGAGAGCCAGTCGCTCTGTCAGGGTGAGATTTGCTCTGATGAGCTCTGCGATGAGTGCTCTGTTGATGGATGACTGCATGTAGAGTTGTAGCAGCTGTCGGTTAGCTGTAACCTTACTCGTATTTGATGGGGAGGCAGACTGATGGCTGGAGGCTGGAGGAGAGGATCAGGATCTGGAACATACTCAGCACACAGAGACAGCAGAGAAATGAACCGTGCTGCAGAAGGTTTAAGACGTTTCTGATACTTTGGAAACTTGTATTCATCTTGTCATTATAGGAATCAGCTGTAACTGACATGAAGTTGATAACAGCTGCTTCTCCATGAAGAAGCAAACTACAGCTGCATGGGGTCAGTTGAGATCATTAACAGACAGATTTATTAAGTCCTGTACACACATGCTGGTTACAATAAAACTCTGGTGTGTTAGTTTGGTTAGTTTGGGCTCGTGAGAAAGCTGTCAGTCAAACTCTGGTGTGGACTAAACAACCGTCCGCCTCAGAGTGAAGTATGATGTGCTTCATTTGTGGTGTGAAAGCGAAGAAGACCGACTACAGGATTGTACAGGGGAAGAGATTTGAATTTACATTTATTCATTTGGCAAACTCTTTTATCCAAAGTGACGTGCAGATGAGCTTTACAGCCTCAGTAGGTCGAAGAGAAGACCGAGAGAATAAGAGCCTCAACACTCGGTTCATGTTCCACCTGACTCGAACGCCGCGACGCTGCAGGTGCATGAAGTTACATACACAGGAGAGAGAGTTCCACCACCATCACACAGGAGTTTGGATTGAGGTTTCCTGCCTCGCAGTGACGGTGCAGATTGTAGTGAACGAGAAGGCTCCTAAACATGAATGAGGGAGTCTGTAGGCGAGTATTAGTGACTTGAACTTAATGCAAGCAGCAACAGGGAGCCAGTGGAGGGTAACGAAAAGTGGAGTGACGTGCTGCTGCAGTTTGGACTGTTTGCAGAGGTTTAACTGTGCGTGCTGGCGAGAGACGACCAGTTGAGCCGCACAGGACCTGATCTTTCTGGTGTTATACAGTTTCACTTTCCCATTCAAGTGAATGGGAAAGTGTGTCCAAACATTTGACTGGTATTGTATGGTGCGAAGTGACAGACGAAGAATCAGTCATGATGCCCAGATTTGTAGCAGACTTGTTGTAGAGAGGAAGACGGAGCTGAGCTGGATACTAATGACTGGGATCAGCAGGAGTTCAGTCTGAGCTGAAGATGGTGTTCCATCAACCATTTTGAGATATCACTGAGGCCGGCTGAGATCCGGACTGAGACAGTCGGGTCGTCTGGCGGGTACAGCTGGGTATCCTCAGCACAACAAGTTAAACCAGAGATGTGTTGAGCTTGTGTCCATCTCCATGTATTTGATCAGTTTCCCTACAGAGTGCTGCAGGGATGAGGTATTTTTGTAGGCCAACCCGGAAGTTAGCATCGCCCTGGTTCCCTCCACAAAAAACCAGTTTTCCATTGGATTGTGGATTATTGCAGAAAACAACAGTTTATGATTCTTACACGTTTTGTTCAGCAAGATACACTACACCACGGTCACATGACTTCAGCGTCTCCACCACTGAGCTTCCAGCGCTGACCTCTTCTACAAAAGCCTTTGGGAAAGTTTGAGTTAGAACAGTTTGCAGTATAAACCCAAAAGTAAAGGCGGACGAGTGAGTAGATGAGTTTCTGTGTTCAGCGTGATGACGTTTAATGTCCCCGACAACCTCTGTAGTCTCATTTAGACACTTGTTAGCAACCGCCTTTTTTAACACACAGAAAAGCTTCAAAACTCACCAGTGGAGTATTTACTGACGGATTTTATGTCGTAGAACAAAACGTTTGTGTTAACCACAGACCTTATTTCAGGCATTGAACCAAAAACCCATTCAGAAACCCACTGACTTCCAGACGAGGGAACAGGAAGAGCTAACATGCTAACATGCTAACTCACTTCAGTGTTGTAGGACTCGTTCAGCAGCACTGTATTAAAAGTGAGAAAGCAGTGAAACACAGTAACTATCCTCTCGTAATGTTACGGTACAAAATGCTTCTTTTTGTCCAGTTTTTGTTTCATGATAAACAGTTCAGACTATTAATGATCAATAAACACATCAGTTCAGTAACATGCAGACTGATGATATCACCAAAACTGTCCAATCAAAGACCAACATGTCAGTCAGGGTTCTTCAGATCAATAAGAATGCAAAATACAACTAAAGAAGAGAATTTGAGAAATGAGTAAAGCTACAGGAGACCACCATGTTCACACACCTGTAAGTAAAGAAGTCCTGCATGTTGTTGATGTCATCTTTAGAGTTTGTAACAGACTCTGCGGTGGGTTACTGGCTCTGTAGAAAGCCTGTCTCCTCTAACAGAGTCATCTATAAAACAGCAGCAAAGGAAACAGACGCTCCTCTGCTGCAGATGGATGTTTGTTCTCTGGGTTTCACTGCGACTCATCAGATGTCCTCTTCTCTGTTTCTGTGTCTTCAGCTGCTCAACAGTAACGTGGAGGCCGTGGAGGGAACCAATGGAGAGCTGCATGAGAAGGTAAAAGTCTGCGACACAAACACAGCAGTAAAATTTTCATTTCTTCTAGAAAACTGTTTTAACGCAGCTTCTCTTCGTAGCTGAGACCAGATCTGTCCAGTCAAACTATTTTTAAGTGAAAACAAAAAGTTTTTTTTCACACTTGATGCTTGAACACTAATGTTGTCCCAAAAAACATGTCTTGCTTGATATAAAGTGGAGCAGACAACCATGGAACCATGTTATATTATAATTATATTCTTCTAGCATGAAGGCAAACAGCAACGCGTGTCGACTCGAGGTCTTCATCAGCGTCCTTCCTCCACTGTATGAAGTGTTTTTGGAACGCAAACTATGAAGGACAGCACGAGCAGTGTAGCAAAATAACGCTTTAAATATCTTATTACAGTTCATCCTGAGGGGAACATGAATGTCTGAACCAAATTTCAGACAGATGTCCCTCGAGGCCTAAAAACCATAATATCTATAATACCTCGATCCTGCTTTCGTTGCTGTATAGAAAGAGGACAAACCTGTTTCCTGTTTTCCTTATATTAGTAGAATATAAAGTGATTTCTAGGAGAGTCCAGAGGTCTGGGTGTGCAAACAGAAAAACCTCCTGCAGTGTAAATAAAGTTCAGCAGCGTCTCAGAGGTCCGAGTGTTGCAGAAACGACGTGTGTGTCCTCTGCTGCCTCTCACAGCACTTTACTGACACACACACACACACACACACACACACACGCTTATGTCATGGGAGATGAACTTTTAACCCCAAACCTGCTGAACTGGAACTGAAGGAGGACGTGGATCCATAAAACCTTCTGCAGCCGCCTGTGATGCTGGTTATTAAATGATGATGTTTTGCTTGTGTGTGTGTGTGCACAGTCTGTATATTTAAGTGCTTGTTTGTCCTTCGCAGTATTCTTGTGTGTACAGGATGTACTGTGTGTTGGAAGAAGTACTCCCAACACAACGATGTAAAAATGCTGCTACAAGTACAAGCTGTGAATCTCTGGTTTCATCTTTAACGTGTTTTATAAGATGATTATATGTTTTATATGTAAAATCTTAACTGAAGAGTACAATATTTCTCTCTGAGATGTAAAAGTATAAAGTAATAAAATATAAATGATCAAGTAAAGTACCTTAAAGTTGTACAGTACAGTTAAGTGCAGTACTTGATTATATGGCAGTAATGACAAACATATTTAATTTGGCCTTTTTTAATCAAACATGATGAGTATTTGACAGTGTGTATAAACACTCAGTGTCCAGTTTATTATGTATTATCTATAGTCAGATCAATAATCAGTAATCAGTGATAAATCCTCCTTGATGAAGGTTTTAATGTTGGACTGTTGGACTGTATACATGTTTCTGTTATTTCTATCAATGATCGCTTCATTTTGACTGAAATATTGGATCCTTTGACCTCTTTGAGCTTTGACATATTTTTCACCACTGTTGCTATGGAAGCATGTTTCTGAGTGTGTAGCTGCTCGTCACACTCTGAGTCCATGAGTAACGTGTGTGTGTGTGTGTGTGTGTGTGTGTTCACAGGTGATCAACGGGTGTGTTCCCTCGCTGTACCTCAGCAGAGAGAGGAGGACTGAGCTCGTCATGAGAGGGGGGGTCACATCAGAGAAGGAGGCCGTGCTTCTGGGTAAATACGACGACTCGATGAAGTGATTTTACTCTTCGTCCTGAAAGAAGAATCAGTTTGTGTCGAGTCAGCAGACATTTCTTCTCTGAGCTCCCTGATAAACCTTCAAACTGCACCCACCTGCAGTACTTTAACGTGGTCCTGTACTGTGTCTCAATCAGGATACTTCTGTTAGTACACTTCAGTGTAGTACTCTGTGTACACTGTGTGCTTACTTGCGTAGTCTCCTCCTCCTTCTTCTCCTCTTCTTCTTCTTCTTCTTCTTCTTCTTCTTGGTTGCAGCTGGGCGGAGCATTATCTCCAATATCTGACCGTGATTGTTGCACGCCAAAATATCTGCCGGCTTGTTTGCTCAGTTGACTTCAATTCAGTTTTATTAAAAATGAATAAAAATGAACATGCTTTTACTTTTAGAGCGGCATTCACCGTAACAATCGCAACCGCAGCTGCCATTTTCATTCCTGGTGGTCCTCCCCTTCCGCTACGTAGCCAAGATGGCGACCGTTGAGGGTGAGAAGTGTGCAGCGATCCACACTCAACTTTCTGACCATTATGAGTACATCATCTGGGTCCTGTCAGTGCCAGACTGGGGGAGGAAATGGTTTTTTGTCCTTTTCTTCCACATCTTTAGCACCTCGTTATGTATTATTTTTTGCATAACAGACAGTCGTTGACTCAATACTTAGCATAAGTTTCTGATTAAGAACTTCTCAAGCTTTGCTCACATCTCTGTTATTCCAGGGAAAATGTTGCTTTATCTGGTCCCTGTGGCTCTGCTGTGTTCAGGGGTGATGGGAATCCAAAGTGGCTGTTGTGTTCAGGGGTGATGGGAATCCAAAGTGGCTGCTGTGTTCAGGGGTGATGGGAATCCAAAGTGGCTGCTGTGTTCAGGGGTGATGCTCGGGGCTGTTTGTTTCTGCTGCTTCCAAGAACTCTTCCGGTCCACAGCTCCAGATGGATTACTCACAAACTGGGATTATGAAATCTTTGACGGGAACTGTTTCACCAAATGTAACCTCCAGAGAGGCGGTGCAGGTGGTGCTGTTCATGTTGGGACATCCCCGGATTGATTGCTTTCCCTGTGCAGGGAGTTGGGTCCTCAGTGCGGTTCTGAGAGTGTTTGTTAGCAGGACATTAAAGGTGACTGACCCCCCCACACACACTGAAGTCAGTTCAGCTCACCATCATGTTCACACTCTGCTGTCTCTCAGCCAGAACCAGTGAAGCAGACTGAAACCTTCAGAGGACACCGACTCGTTCTATCTTCTTCTAATCTCACAACCCCCCCCAGCAGCTGGACTGAATTCATTTCAGCTGCTTTCAGTTTCTCTCGGTCGTTTCACTCTTCATGCAGCTGTACTGAGAGAAGCACAGAGTGATCTGTTTGTGCTGCTGCAGGAGACACAGCAGCTCATTAATCTCTCTTAGTGTCGCCGAGAAAATCCAGATATGAAGGAGAGAGGAGCCCCCCCCCAGCTTTTCCGCTGGACAACAGTCGAGTATTCACACACAGTCGATTATTCACACACAGACGATTATTCACACACAGTCGAGTATTCACACACAGTCGATTATTCACACACAGACGAGTATTCACACACAGTCGATTATTCACACACAGTCGAGTATTCACACACAGACGATTATTCACACACAGACGAGTATTCACACACAGTCGAGTATTCACACAGACGAGTATTCACACAGTCGAGTATTCACACACAGTCGATTATTCACACACAGACGAGTATTCACACACAGTCGAGTATTCACACAGACGAGTATTCACACAGTCGAGTATTCACACACAGACGAGTATTCACACACAGTCGATTATTCACACACAGACGAGTATTGTCGATTATTCACACACAGATGAGTATTCACACACAGTCGATTATTCACACACAGTCGAGTATTCACACAGTCGATTATTCACACAGTCGAGTATTCACACACAGTCGATTATTCACACACAGACGAGTATTCACACAGACGAGTATTCACACACAGTCGATTATTGTCGATTATTCACACACAGTCGAGTATTCACACACAGTCGATTATTCACACACAGACGAGTATTCACACACAGTCGAGTATTCACACAGACGAGTATTCACACACAGTCGAGTATTCACACAGTCGAGTATTCACACAGTCGAGTATTCACACACAGACGAGTATTCACACACAGTCGAGTATTCACACACAGTCGATTATTCACACACAGTCGAGTATTCACACACAGTCGATTATTCACACAGTCGATTATTCACACACAGTCGATTATTCACACACAGTCGAG
>VMKM01004825.1:0-12073 GCA_008360985.2 Macquaria ambigua | reverse complement strand
CACGCACACACACACACACACACACACACACACACACAAACACGCACAAGCACACGCACACACACACACACACACACACACAAACACGCACACACACACGCACACACACACACGCACACACACACGCACATGCACACACACGCACACACACGCACACACACACAAATTAAAGAATTTGACTTATAGACAAATAATAATAATAATAATAATAATAGTGTAATTATGTTCGGGTCATAATTGAAAATACTGATCTGTTTTCCTGCTGCATTTACAAACTGATGCAAACACACCGTCACCATTATAAAACATTAATAATTTTGATTTAGTTAATCTGCTGTTAATCCCTCCTGTAAACAGCCGTCAGTCACTTTGGGAGTGATATCAGGCTGCAGTTCAGTTTGAAGTTTGGTTATAGGTGTGAAACATTAGTTTACATGTGTATAATAATACATTTGCCAAAGGATCAACAACCTCTAACCTCCAGTGCTCAGTGAAACTAAAACCATCCACTTTATAAACCATCCAGTCCACTACTTTAACTTTAACTTACAGCATTTATAAGCAGCATGAACCATGAATAGATGGTTTAAAACACACTACATATAGTAGTTGAGAGCAGATTTAAGGACATTTTGAAGTGTTCAGTAATTTATATGTCAACAACTAAACCTCATCACATGAAGCATCCTTCACTGCTTATGTTTGCAGCGTGTTATAAATCCAGTATTTAGGTGTTAATTAACGTTCGTCCTTGTTTTGGTGTGGTCCAAACTGCTTCCTGCTACAGTCACTGAATTATTTACAGTATCTTCTCTCTCTGAAAACTGACTTTCTAGTGACCGTTTTTATATTTGAACTAAATTAATTTGTTCAATTCTTCTTTAACTCACCTCCTGCACGCTGTATATACTGTATATATAGACGTGTATACATGCATATACTGTACCACTTCATGTATATAAGTAATCTATTACATTACCCATTCAGTATTTATTTCTTTGCAGTATTTGTATCTGACTTGTATATAGACATTGTATGTTGTTGGTCATTGTTGTTTTATATATATATATAATCCAGATTGCAAACCTTATTGTTCTCAAACACGTTTGACTAAATGTTTTTAAAACCCAAGGCCTTATTATTTTAAAGATTTTTATTCTTACTCCTTTACTCTTTTATCTTCTTTTTAAATTTTATTTCTATATGGATTTATGTCTCTTTTAATCTGCTGTTTTCAGTTGTGTTGTTTTAACTTCTCTGTACAGCAGCTTGAATCTTCCTCTGTGTATGAAACGTATTTTATTTATAAATAAACTACCTTGCCTTGCTTATTTACACCTATTTGTATGAACATAATAGTTTTATTCTCTGTCTATTCTTCAAACTGTGTGTAACATTGAGAGCAACGTAAAAAAGTATTTTTATTTGACCTTCATTTGAGCAGGAAGGTCAAAACATTTATGTTGAGAGAGAGAGAAAGAGATAATTTATCTGTTCTCATGGAGGAGCAACTGGCTGAGGCGCAGACTGGTGGCGCCATCTACAGGCCAGGATGCAACAACACAGTTTCACTGCACTGAGAAGACAAAATAAGCTACTTTACAAATACAAGTTCTGTTAGTTCACTTCAGGAGATTTGGTATTTGGCCGTTTTTTATTCTCCTGTGGATTTCTGCAAATCAGTGGATATTAAGAGGAATTTTAAGGCCTTTTTTTTCTTTTGAAACCTTAAAGGTATTTGGCAGGAAAAACTAGAGTAAAGAGGAAAGTGAGTGAACTGGGAGAGTTTTTTTTTTACTTTTATCATCATAAAGGTTTGAACCTATTAGCCTACAGAAGAAGAGTCTCTATGGCAAACTAACAGTTCAACAGCCAATCACATATTCTCTTTTCTTTTTCTATATCTCTGTGTAACACCTGAATAATTTGAAAAATCAGAGCAGAGAAACAAAAGGTGAATTGTGATTCAATGAAGAAGTGAAGCGTATTTACAGAATCATGATTGCTAAATACTCTCAGTAATTTAAAGTCTGATCAACAGACGTTTTAATTTTCATATTTTTTGTAAAAGGATGACTCAGGGATGATTCGCCATCTTCATTTAGCACGTTAGCATGCTAACATTTGCTAATTAGCACCAAAACACCAAGCACAGCTGAGGCTGATGGGAAAGTATTGGACAAATTCAAATGTTGACCTGATGATGGCGCTAGATTAAAAGTTAAGGTTCAGTTCATCCTGAGGGGGTTGAGACATTTCACTCAAAACCACAACTTTCAACCTCATGGTGGCGCTAGAGGAAAACACCAAATTCATTAGGATTCCTTGTCTGGGCTCCACGACTGTCTGTACAAAATATGATGCTTTATTTGTTCGTCCCGATGTCTGCATCTAACAACTAAATCAATCAACACAGGCAACAAAATGTTCATGTTCATGAACATATTAATTTTCAGCAGCGATGCGTAAAGCTGGAAACTCTGACTGCTGAGCATAATTTAAGCAACATTTTTAGAAATGTGATGATTCGAACTCTAAAATTATTCTGTTGTTTGCATGAATGCTTTGTATCTAAATATATAACATGGCATGCAAGCAGTTAAATAAGTCAAGTGACTCAAAGTGAATTCATCATCCACTTCAGTCACAAACCTCTCAATAGCCGAGCACCTGAACTCGCTCTTAAAGCTGGAGTCAAGTTCATGCAGAGCTGATTCAGCTGATCACCTCCAGGTAAATCTCTCTGTATGTCGCAGTAAACCGGAGTTTTTAAATCTGGAGCACCGGTAGTAAAATCAGAGCCATGTAGAGAGAGAGTCGCATCAACACAAGTTTAAAACCCTTGATGGTCACGATTGATGTAGACTTCAGGTAGTTCTCTCTACACGGCTCTGGTTTAAAGGAGTAGCTACAGCAACCAGGAGTCTGGAGGAAAAACCTGAGAAGCTCCAAGAAAAGTTTCTGAAACTCAGCGTTCAGAGGAAGGATTACAGTCAGAAACAGAAACAAACAGGGAGAACCATCGGTGCAGCTGTTCCTGGTTGGAGAGGCTGAAAGAAGAGCAGGGACTGAGGGCAGACAGGATGTGGCCTTACTGCTCTTGGACAGGTTGGTCGTTGTAAAATATTTGGAGTAGGCTATGTAGCTATTACATTTACTCTACCTAAATAATGGATTATTGTCTTCAAACTGTGGAAATTTGAGCAATCTCCCCTGTAGGCAGACGTCAGTGTTTGTGTAATTATTCTCACTGCCAGAAGGGGGAGACAGACTGCAGCTTTAATGTTATTTTGGGAAACCAGTAAGGCGGCTGTGGGAGGATGGAGGGTGTCTTGCAGGACAATCAGAGAACAGGAAACACACAAGTTTATGACTGAGAAAACACGTAATGATGATTGGATGGATGGGACCATCTTCAACTCCCACCTCCGTAAGAATGTGTTGTGCATCCCGAGGTTGGGGACATGGAATCAGAGTGGGCCATGCGCAAAGCCTCCTTTGCTGAGGCGGCTGCTAGGAGTTGTGGTCAGAAGGTCATCTGTGCCTATTGTGGCGGCAACCTAAGAACCCGCTGGTGGACACCAGCAGTGAAGGAGGCTGTCAAGCTGAAGAAGGAGGCTTTTCAGGTTTGGCTGGCCCAGGGGTCTCCTGAAGCAGCAGACAGGTACCGGGAGGCCAGGAGGGCTGCAGCTTCGGCACGTGTGGGAGGAGTTCGGGGAGGCTATGGAGGCTTCCTGGGCCTCAAGGAAGTTCTGGCAAACAGTTAGACGACTCAGGGAAAAGCAGGGCTTGGCTCGGGCTGTGCTCAGCGGAGAACTGCTGACCCGGAGTGGTTTGCAGCCAAGTGTGGAGCAGTTGGGTTGAGAGCCAGCACCTCCAAGTCCAGGGCCATGGTTCTCTGCCAGAAAACGGTGGATTGCCCCCTCTTGGTTGGGAGTGAGTTACTGCCCCAGACAAAGGAGTTCAAGTATCTTGTGGTCTTGTTCACGAGGGAGGGTAAAATGGAGCGTGAGATGGACAGGTGGATTGGGGCGGCATCAGCAGTAATGCGGGCGTTGTACCAGACCCTTGCGGTGAAGAGGGAGCTGAGCCAGAAGGCAAAGCTTTCAATTTACCAGTGGATCTACGTCCCAACCCTCACCTAATGTCATGAGCTTTGGGTAGTGACCGAAAGAATGAGATTGTGGATACAAGCGGCTGAAATGAGTTTCCTCTGTAGGGTGGCTGAGCTCAGCCTTAGAGACAGGGTAAGAAGCTCAGACATCCAGAGGGAGCTCGGAGTAGAGCCACTGCTCCTTCTCATTGAAAGGAGCCAGTTGAGGTGGTTTGGGCATCTGACCAGGATGCCTCCCACAACACCTCCCATCAGAGGTTTCCCGGGCACGTCTGATTGGTAGGAGAGCCCAAGGTAGACCCAGAACACGCTGGAGGGATTATATATCTCATCTGGCCTGGGAATGCCTTGGGATCCCCCCGGAGGAGCTAGAAAACGTTGCTGGGGAGAGGGACACCTGGACAACCCTGCTTAGTCTGCTGCCACTGCAACCTGGCCCCGGATAAGCAGAAGAAAATGTATGTATGGATGGATGAGACAAAGCGGGAGGTAGGAGGGGAGAGGCTGGACTACAGTGAACGAAGCCTTGGTTTGTCTTCCCTGAACTTACTTAAACCTTAAGACAATATTTAAAGTTTAACACAGTACATTTGTTGTTATCCATCACAACAACACAACAAACTTCATAATATTCTTCTCTCATTTCCTCCACAGCAGTAACAGGACAACGTTCCTCCTTCACTGTCAGAGCTGGAGATGAAGTCACTCTGCCTTGTGAAAATGTGATAGATGATCAGGATAAATGTGACGGTGCTACCTGGATCTTCACTGGTTCAGGAAACACAGCAGCAGTAGAGCTGATTACACTTGGGCAGATTGGTGAAAACGCCAAAGCTAAATCAGACAGACTGAGTGTTACAGAGAACTGTTCTCTGGTTATAAAGAAGGTCACAGTCGAGGATGTTGGTCGTTACACCTGCAGACAGTTCAGATCAGGACAACAACAAGGTCCAGACTCTCCGGTTCATCTGTCTGTTATTAACAGTGAGTATTTACATCATAATGTTTTCAGCTCAAACTGTCTTGTTAGAACAAAATACTGAAACATCACAATAATTATGATTACAGTGAGGAAGTTAATTTCACTCTTGTTGTCTTTCTCTCACAATATCTCCATCTTCACCAGTGGATCACCATCAGATCAATGATACGGTCAGCTTGATCTGCTCTGTGTTGACATATGAAGGGTGTGAACACACAGTGACGTGGTTGTATGAGGGTAATGAGAATATCTTGGAGACATCACCGAGATCCTGTTCAGCCACTGTGACATTTACAGCTCCTCATCTCAATCAGGAGTCAAACTATTATGACTTCCTGAAGTGTAACGTCACAGATAAGAAGAACGGACAAGTGCTGCTGTGTAATGTTAACCCCCAGTCCTCATGTGAGAAATCAGGTACATTTGGTTTTATTATGATGAATTTTAAGTTTTAAGGTGACATTATTCTTCCTCATTTTGTCTCTTCAGATAGTAAACATGAAGTATTTTATCACACCGTTTGTTGTGTTTTGTCATTTCATGTCGTATTCAACTAAATCAAAAGGAGGCACAATAGAGGGCAGAAACACAACACCATCTGCAGAGGATGCATCTCCACAACTAGGTAGTGACTTAACATCTTACATCTCTCTCTCTCTCCATGAAGTCTAAAGTATGGCTGTCAGAGCAACACATGGCTGTGGGTGTAGGTATTCTCCACACATCACGTTCACTTATTTATCCACAAGAATTCACATAAAGGATTCTACACATGGTGACATGTTTTGCAATTGTCTTCATTTCTAATCTTATTGTATGTTGGGATGGATTTGTACCAACAGAAAAATGATTTATTTCGCAAAGAATGTTTCAAAACTTTTGCAAAAAGCACGTAATTTCTCATATTTTAGCTGCATGATTTTAAACCGAACAGAAAACTGCAGCCAAAATACTTTTGACTGTTTTTATTTCCAGGTTGGTGGAGGTTCATCATTGTGGCTGTGGGTTTAGCAGCACTCATATTAAGTGTTGTGGTGGTCAACATATGGAAGAAAACTAAAGGTGAGAGCATCCACAGATGAAACTGTTATAAACAAGACGTTTTCATAAACCTGGATTTCCACCGTTGAAGCTAACATCAACTCTCTTTTCTGTCTTTTCAGGGAACAAAACACAGATGGATGAAAACATGGTGAGTTTTAAACCTTAATAATCAAATATTTATACAGTTATGGCTTTAAAAACAGTGTTTGCGGTAGTTCTTCACAATTACTAAGGTAACTGTGACTGTATTGTATTGATAGTACTCGGTTGTAGCTGCAAAGGTCAGCAAAGGGACTGAGTATGGACATAAAAGTCTATATCAGATTTAGAATTTAGCTTGAGAGGGATATTTGGGGGGGAAAACAGAAGAAGTAGAAATGTGAATTTACAGCATGGCACACAGTATATTCTATAATAAGTGTCCTTTAATTTAAATGCAAAACTGTAACTAGACTAACTAGACCTTTTCCAGGGACTGAGCCTAAACCTTATAGTGACTCAGCCTGGTCCAGAGACCAGTCAGAGAGATCTGAGAGAGATCTCACACTACACCCAGTACAAAGTCACACTCACCGTTTAACTTCCTGCTGCAACAGAGAAAAAGAGAAGTGAAGTTATGCAACTAATCTAGAATGCCCACATGTTACTGAGCAGCCATCATGTTGTCTTCTCTGTGCTGGCTCATCCTGAAGATGGAGTTTCGCCTCCATCAGCTACACCAGGAAGACCAGCAGTAAAGCCCAGGTAAGCTGTCTGCTTGGTTACACTGGTGTTAGTAGTGAATGAAGAAGCAAGAGTCTACAGCCCTGTTAGCGGCCCTGTGAGGCTGCACAGTGGTGTTTTGAGCTAAATGCAGCATGCTAACCACATCCATGATGCTAACATGCTCACAATGACAACGCTAACATGCTGATGCTAAGGAGGTGTCAGGATGCTGCTTTGCTCCGTCGTCTTTCATTGTGTTGAATGATGTTGTGCTACGTCCTGTTGGGTAATTTACGCGTCGTGCTGTTTCTCTTTTAATTCAAAGGTTTGCGGTACAGATGATGAAGGTGATGCAGTGACCTACAGCACAGTGAAACCCTCCTCTTCTTCTGCTGAAGCCTCCGCTGATCCCAGCGACCTCTACGCCACCGTCAACAAACCAAAGAAAAAAGAGGCCGAGGTGTAGTTACAGCTCATATCATTACAGTGATTTTACATTGATAACTTAAAAGAAATAGTATTCACTCGTACTGTGTTACTGATATGTACTGATACCTTTAGCAAAATTGTATCTACAGTCAAAATAATGGAAAGCATTTAATATTTATTTATATTTTTGTATAAAGCCCCAATGCTCTTACCAGATGAATGACTTTGTTATTGATACATGAAGGAAAAGACAGAAACTTGAAGCTCAGCTGCATCTGCTTGTTATTTCCAGCATTATAATGTGAACATGTTTTTATTATTACAATTATTTTTATGATAATTTTCAGGATTTATTGCTTTAAAGAATTTGTTTTCAGAAATGAAATATTTCATCCATGAAAGCTCATATTTTATGATTAAAGACTGTGATGTCAATCGGTCTGCTTTTATATTGTGTTGAGTGCTGTGTTGAGTTTGTTAGGAAATCAATTAATTGAATGTCAGTTTCAAACAGCGAGCTGGGAGGAATTTTGGTGCTCTTTAAAGCGGCTATAATCTATTTTCATAATAATAAGGAAATATATATCATATGAAATGACAATGTCAGTGACAATGATGAATCTACAGAGAATTATCACCTGAATCGGAGCTTTATAGTGACTTTTAGCTCGGTGTTTATCTGTCTGACTACAACTTTACTGCTCTCAGTGTCATTTTCAGAGAAAAGTGGGGCATAGTGGAGCATTTAGCAGATAAAGATATTTCCCTCAGGAGTCGGTAGAGACCAAACACAGAGCTAAAATTGGACTAACATTCATCAGGTGACACAAACATGACTCCAAATGAATCACAATGTTGCTCTTCAACCGCTGAATGTGTAAATAAGCAACTGTTTGCTAACAAGTTTATGATGATATGTCACTGTTGTGATCACAACCTGTTTCCGCTGCCCCCCAGTGGCCCAAAAGATCAGTTACTGCAGGTTTAAAGTGTATGGAGGCCCCTGTTTTGTTTACATCTCGTGCTGCAGTAGCACAGAAGGACAGAAGTGAAGCCAACCGCAGGGGCAGTAATGCAGACGTGTAGTACCTGCAAGACACGAAGAAGAGCAAGAACAGGTGAAATAAAGAAGATCATGTGAACTGGAGAAGGCGACGCAGCAGTCTATAATAAAAGGGGGGCTATTGTATAACTGTATATACATCCCTCGGCTTCATGCTATTCCACTGATCAACATTTGATGGCAGCAAAGTGCCAAGAAACACAGGAAAGCAGTGTTTTTTTTGACCACAGTCAGCACCACTGATGGGTGACTCTTGCATCTGTAACCGAACCAGCAGTGGTTCTGGAGTACACCTGTACATCACTGCAGCAAGGTGAGACGCTAAACCACTGGAGGTCAGCAAAAACAAGCTTTTTAGGGGGTGTTAAGTTATTCTTTAATGATGAAGGATGATGATTGAACACATTTGTTATGCCTGAAGGCGAGAAACACTGAATCTAAACAAAACTTTGTTTACTGGAAAATTCCACAAGGGCGCCTTTAAAAGGTGTTAGAGGTAGAAACATTTCCTGATGTGATACCTGCATGTTTCCTCTGACAAAGCCTCCGTAAAGGAGCTGTTTTAATTATTTTCCTAGTTTTAAAATGGCACTTAGGAAAGGAAATGAGGAAAACGAGGAGGTAGGAAAGGAAACGAGGAATCATTTGAAGGGAAACGGATCACGCCCTCAGTCTTAGATTTCCTCTCTCATTCTGCATTCAGCAGCATGATGCTTTCTGTCTGCCTTCCAAATGGGAATCTGGGAGAGAAATCCCTTTAAGTCGGTAACCCTGAGAAGTGATCGCGGGTGAGACGGCTCGTTACGACGACCAGCTGCTGTGTCAGACTTCCAAATCGAGTCTTAATGTTCGAAAGCCTGCAAGTCATTTTCTGCCAGAGAGAGTAAAGCTTTTGTAAAGCCGCCAGCCTGCGCTCTGCTCGCCATGCTAAGCCGCCGTGACCATATGTGCAGAACAGAAAAGCTAAATATAATGGAGGTTGACATCAGCAGCACCAGCACAATTTTCACCTGAGTCACCCGTCATGAATCATTTGGTTCTTTGGGCTGAAATAAAAATGTTTACAGCCGAACAGGAACAACACGAAACACATAAAAACAGCAACGTGAAAATAAAAACATAAAAGATGAATGAATGATGGATACAGCAGAGTATTTTATGACAAGTAATATGTGAAATTTCCATAACAACCTCGACCTGTGTGACCATGCTAAACCTGCTGTACCATTAAAGACTGGTCACAACAGAAAGTGGCACTGTGAAATTCACCCACACATCTTCATGAAATTGGCGTTGCTACAAGCTTGGTGATGTAGTTGACTACTTGCAGGGCTAGCTGGTGAACTACTGTAGCTGGCGTGCTAACAACTAACATGTTAGCAAGCCTGGAAAACGCTAGCGCTAGTCACAACAGCTCGCCATACTATAGTAATTGAGAAAGAGTTACTGGAGGGGAACAAAAAGCTCTCCCAGGTAGCGACCTTGCTAACCTTGTCACTAACGGGACAATAAGTTCACAAACATTTTTCAAAAGATGTATTTGTCCCACTGAGTACTGTCTCATAACTGTCTGCAAACCATGCTTTTTTTTAGGAGCAGTTTATACTCCTAAAAATACTCAGTTTATACTGACAGAGGAGGGTTAGATAAAAGTTGATGGTGAAACACAACTAATTAGCTACGATAGCTTTCTCCATTTTGGACCTTCAAAGTTCGCGAAAGTTGAACTGAGTGAATCCACTGAACTCAGTGATGAAGTGAAGGAAGAGATGAAACCGTGTGTGGCAGCTGAATGATGATATTAGCAAGATGCATGCTAATGTTAGCATTCACCTACAGTATTTGGCACATTTTTAAGAAAATTCACTCAGAAACTGACGTTGACAAAGTCCAGTTAGACTAGATGACAGCCTTAGCCTAAGTTTGACAATGTAGAGCTGAGCCTGACAAGCAGAGTCTGAGATGTCCTAAAATGGCCACCGTACAGAAGAGAAACAAGGACTACTTGGGACTGTAAGGTAATTTTGGTCAAGTGGCCGAAGTCACAAACAGTCTGAAATTTCTCTTTGTATTATTAAAATTTGATCTATTATGTCCAATAAAAATTAAGATAATATCAGTAAAGAGAGTAAAGCTCAGCCAGAGAAGCACTCTAGCCCTCGATATATGGGCCCAAAGAAGCCGGAAGAGTCATGGCATCATACAGTTACCAACTTTCATTACAATTAATGGTGCACTTATTACGCCCATGTGATGAAACCTTTTGATTTAAGTAGTAACTAAAATGATGAAAACACTCTAAAAGTAAACAAAAAATTAAAAATGCACAATAACAGATGCTCAATTTTCTGTGTTTTCAAACACTCCTTTTGTCACCAAGAAGTGCAATGAATCCTCCAAAAAACATATTGCACGTATTGATTGAACTGGTCTTCCTCAGGGTAATATTCTCTCTTGTCACATCTGAGTAGTGTTCCTGATCATCACTAAATCATGGTTAGGTATTTATGGCTCTAGTATAGAGTAAACTGGGCCCAACTAACTGGACAGAAACAGTGGTGTGGGCTGGAATAAAAACCTCCTTAGGTCTGTTGAGGTCAGCGTCTGTTCGGCCGTCCAGTTTTGGGTCTGGAACATTCCACTCGGTTACTGCATTTGTGAGCTTTGGAGTCAATACGTTAAATAGTACCAGAGGGAACGTGCAATGTATTGCACCCTGGGTGCGCTCAGCGTCCAAGGAAAACATACAGTGGGAGGTGTTGCCATGTGGGTCTGAGGCGAGGATATTTGTGTAGATGACTGGACTGTGCGGTCTGGTTCTGGCCGAGTTCAAACCCAGAATTTTCCTTACATGCCGCCGTCGCGTATTCATCATCATCGGCCGAGAAGCTTCGGCAAAACTTATTCAAGCGACTTCACCCTCTTCGTCCTAACTGACTGCAGAGTCTCAGTCACTCACTCATGTTGTGTGTTTTAAATTCTAGTGGAGATCTCAAAGTTTCTAAAGATACCAAATATGTCAAGTCAAAAATGTGTATAAAATAATGCACAAGACATTTGGAATATTAATATATGTAGCTTCAATGGAGGAGTCAAAGACTTTCTTTAAATGACAAAAACACACATACAGAATATAGACTGTAAGATTTTAGATTAAAGCATATATTTGTCAAAAAAACAACAAAAAAAAAAACATATATCCAACTTTAGCGCCCCCCAGTGGTGGTATCAAAAAAGACACTGACAGCAAAAAAGTTTTCCAAACTTAACGACACAAATACATTGTTTTTCTTCCAAAACGACCCATAGAGCATTTTCTGATCCATCATCCTTATAGTTAAGGTTTGGTTAAATTTACACCTCGTAACGTTTAGCTAATAGCTAACGAGCTATGATAGATTCCTTAAGGCTCTCCGTCCCCTCGAAGGTCAGCATTGTCATTGGATTGCTATTCGTTAGCAGCATGAATTTGCAGTTAAGGTTGAACTCAAGGCGGATGATCTGCATGGATTTACTTCGCTCCGTGAACAAATCCACTGATTCCATTGAAAGGAAACGTGAAATTTGCCGTTTTAAATGCTGGTGTGACCAAATCCTTACTTAGAATTAGAAGCTTTTGCTACTAAAATCTGGCTCACAGGCAGCTCCGTTTACTCCACCTCATCAGTCCATTACAGCTTCTGTGTGAAGTATTACTGCTCTGTGTGAAGTATTACTGCTCTGTGTGAAGTGTGAA
>VMKM01004824.1:10000-12073 GCA_008360985.2 Macquaria ambigua | reverse complement strand
GTCTCTCTCTCTCTGTCTCTCTCTCTCTCTCTCTGTATCTCTCTGTCTCTCTCTCTCTCTGTCTCTCTCTCTGTCTCTCTGTATCTCTCTGTCTCTCTCTCTCTCTGTCTCTCTCTCTGTCTCTCTCTGTCTCTCTCTGTCTCTCTCTCTCTCTCTCTCTGTATCTCTCTCTCTCTCTCTCTCTCTGTATCTCTCTGTCTCTCTCTCTCTCTCTGTCTGTCTCTCTCTCTGTCTCTGTCTCTCTCTGTCTCTCTGTCTAACTGTCTGTCTGTCAGGTCTGAGGACGGAGGGGATCTTCAGACGTTCGGCTCGTGTTCAGCTCATCAAGGACGTTCAGAAGCTCTATAACCTGGGTGAGCGGGGTCTCCCTTCCTCAGTGGCAGGGGCCTTTTTGTGTGTGTGTGTGTGTGTGCAGATTGAGTGGACTTCAGCAACACACACAAACAGGATCAGCTGCTCCTGGTCCAGTTGTAGTTCGCTGATCGATCACCATGTGATCAGCTGACTGAATTAGACGGTCTGTAGCAGTGTTGTCGTGTTAATAAAGACTCTCTGTGTTGTTTGGACGTCGTCAGGGAAACCTGTGGACTTCGGTCAGTACTCTGACGTCCACGTTCCTGCTGTGATCCTGAAGACGTTCCTCAGAGAGCTTCCTGAACCGCTGCTCACCTTCAGAGTCTACAACCAGGTCCAGGACCTCCTCAGTGAGTACAGGAGGAGGAGGAGGAAGATTAATACGAGAACATCAGGAACACAAAGGAGTGAATATATTAGATTCTGTTGAAAAAAACGGACAATTTTTTTACAAATTCCCGAAGCACAAACATTTATTAAAGGAGCCTGAAGAACAGACGGTTTTCCTGCAGGTTTAAGTTTAATGATGAACCTGTCTTGAGTCGTGTGTTTCCTGTCTGTCTGCCAGATGTGGAGAGCAGTCTGCGGGTCAGCAGGTGTAAATGCATCGTGGAAGGTCTTCCTGAACATAACTTCATTGTGACAGAGTTCCTGCTGAGTTTCCTCCACACGGTGCGTCTGATGTATTCATGCGGTCTTATTTCATAAAGCCTCCTGTTGATGTTCATGTTCCACCTGAACAAACAGCATTTATTCAGTCTCTGACTCTGAAACTGAAACATTCTTTTAATTCATTCACTGAGTTTGGTGAAAGTGAAGAGTCTCGGTAAGATCCAGTCAAATTAGCAGGAAAACAAAACCATTTAAATACTGAAGTACACAGAACTGTTGTTGTTTCTTTCACTATTTATCACTTCAGCTTGTTCTGTCACTGCTTTGTTGATGATGTGTTTGTGCACATGCTGTCAACATGTATTTGATCAGTAAATCGTTGAACCGTCTGTTAATGACCACCAGGTGTCTCAGGAGAGCCTCGTGAACAAGATGAGTCCGTCTAATCTGGCCTGTGTGTTCGGGGTGAACCTGGTCTGGCCTCGTCACGGTTCCATCTCTCTGACGGCTCTGACCCCCATCAACATCTTCACCGAGATCCTCATCGAACATTTCCACACCGTGTTCGGCTCCCGCTGCACACCTGCACAGGTAACGCCCTGAACCAGCAGCTACACAGGCCGGCTCGCCCTCTGGGAATGTTCTCACCTGGTTTTGTCTCTGATTGATCGGACTGATCGGACTCTGCAACACGCCGTGAGAGTCTGTGTGGATGTTTGTGATCCCTGCAGACTGTAATGACTCATTTTCTACACAACAAATGTCCAAATGTGAAACATTCCTGCTCCCCAGAGGATGAACCTTCACACTGAACTCTATTGTTGAGTTTTCCTCTAGCGCCACCGTCAGGACAGAATGTCAACTCCACACACGAGATATTAGGACTACATAATAATATAGATGATGAAGAATCTCTCAGTATTTACTCTGAACGCGATTTATTGGATTTACAGGAATCAACATCAACATTAAGATCATTGATTTGTTAGATTAATCAAAAACACATTTTCATTTGGTTATTTATCCAACAGTTTGAACATTTACTACATTATAATAAAAGATTAGACCCCCCCTTAACATTTATAAACACTACAATAAAAACAATAT
>VMKM01004824.1:0-5000 GCA_008360985.2 Macquaria ambigua | reverse complement strand
CCAGTACAAAAACAAAGAAACAAGTTTTTGGCATATTTTCTATACTGGTTGGGGGGGGGGGGGTCTCTGTGACGACGGCAACACGACCAACAACATCACTGAGACGTCTGTCTGTCTGTCTCAGACACAGTTAACCAGTTGTATAAATAAGACTTCTGGATGTCCAACTTTCAAAACCGTTTTTAACTAATGTTGTGAAAGTTTCCTTGTTTTGAAGCATTACAGAGAAACAGCAACAGATTCATTTTTCTATTTTAAATATTAGCCGCTGTCAGTGGATTATTAACTGTTATTTTTATTACTGAGCGTCCGTCTGTCTGACAGAAACCACGTGACCTGTAACAGCCGTCTTGCTGTCGGACAGAGAACAGACAGGTGGGGGTGCAGGGACTCTGCTCGGCCTCAGACGTGTGACTTCAGTAAAGTTTGAAAACCAAAAACACCTGCGATGATGAAGATGATAATAATACAACATATGTACAGTGATCCCCTTGAATACTCCAAACTTACATTTATCAACAGGCATCAGCATGAAAATACTAAAATCTCCACTAGAAATGCTAATTTCTGTAGTTTTTCTCTTAAATACTTTTTTCTTTGACTTTAACTCTTAATACTGAAAAAAAGTTATTCTCTGTTTTTGTTTGAAGGCTCGTATGCGTTCACATACACGACGAAAACATTTTCCTGAATTATTATGGCAAAAACATTGTTCATAGGAGGATGCGAACAAACATCTACTCAGATATATCAATGTACAGTCCTTCACTTCCATCAGGCCTCTGTTTCTGAACTACGTCTACCTCTACTGTTCTCTCTCACTACACGCAGAACAAGAATTATACCTGTGTTTAAAAAAGGGAAATATCTTTTGGACCGCGCACACAAACTCCCGCGGCAGCTCTGTAATCTAACTTTTCGTAATAAATACATTAAGGCCAAGAACATTAATAAATAGAAAAGAACTTAAAAAAAGAAATCTCGTAAGCACTGTAGGTGTTGGGTTTCAAAAAATACTTGAACCGAGTGGAGGTGGAGGCTCTGCTTTCTCAGTTTTTCAGCTCTCGGAGGAAAGATGGTTAGATATTATTCAGACTAAAAGAAATCATCGCCGCCCTCGACGTTCGGGTAAAAAGTCGGAGCACCGGGAGGAGGCGGGGGCGGGGCTAGTTGGTGGCGTCATCCTGGCTGTGGGCGTGGCTCTTCTGCAGGGGCGTGGCGGAGGGGCCCGGGGCGGCGGTGCTGGTGGGTTTGATCCAGGACTGGGAAAGCAGGGAGGCGGCGATGGTGGCGGTGGTCGTCATGGTGACCTGGATGAGCTGGTCGCGTTGTATCAGCCTGATGAGAGCTTTGAGGCGCTCGAGCGAAGCCTGAGTGTCTCTCTGCTGCCCCAACAGTCTCTCTCTCAGGTCCATGCATTGCTGCAGACACACAGGAAACACCAGAGTCAACTTCCTGTCAGCAGCAAACCGACCAATCAGTTTGAGTGATTTTAATTATTACAACGTGCACACAAAAACGTTACTTTCAGGCAAAACGTAACGTAGATGAGTGAACCTTCCCCCCGTCGCTCCTATCACACAGTCAATCACAGACTATAATAATTAAAGGAACAGTTTAACATTTTGGGGAAATTGCTTATTGACACCAATATGAAGCACACTGACCTCCTGTGAAACTTTAAAACCAGATTTAACGTGTTCATCAGGGAGCTTTAGAGCTGCAGGTAGGCAGAGCCAGGCTAGCTGTTTCCCCTTGTTTCCAGTCTTTATGCTAAGCTAGGCTAACTGGCTGCAGCATCACTCTGAACATCTGACTCTGAGACGAAGAATGTCAAACTACTGCATAAAACCATGATACGTCTGTCATGTTGTGGTGAAATCTAACGCTCAGCTATAAATCAGTGTCATGAACTCTGTTTACAGAGGACGTGTTGGTGAACAGTCGGACGTTCAGCTGATAAAGACGTGTGTGTGTGTGTTTTTACTTTGAGTGCGTCGTTGAGCTTCTCGTCTTGTTCTTCCAGATGAGCGCACTCTTTCTTCAGCTCGTTGTTTCGTCTCAGCAGCCGTCGCTTCTCCTCCTGCCTCACTGCTCACACACACACACACCTCATCAGCACAGGTATGAAGGACTCGATAACACACTGTTATAAAGAGGTCAGCTGGTTCTTACCCGTCTTGTGCGTAACGTAGGACTGAACAAAGTTCTGTGGCCACGACATGTTCTCTTTGTTCAGCACCTGAAGACACAGAATACAACAGGAAGTAAACAACAGGAAGTAAACAACAATCTGATTGATGCTGTTTGTTACAGTCACCGTGACTCCATGTTTGAAACTAGCCGTAGAGATTAATGTCTAAACTTTTTCAACACAAAGTTTAAAAGCAGAGATTAAAGTTAAGTATTAGGATTTAGATTAGCTCGTCTAAAACTGCTTTCAAATTAAATATGAAGCACATTTCATCGTGGTTTTACAACAACAAAAAAGCCAAAGTACTTCCTGTTCAGACTTTAGCTGCTAACTGTCAGCAACAAAGCATGTACATGTGAGCAAATAAAGGCAGGTGGGTAATAAATGTTAAACATTGGATGGGTGTAAAGAAGACGTGGTGGTCGTGTATTTTTGAACAGAGCCAGGCTAGCTGTTTCCCCCTGCTTCCAGTCTTTATGCTAAGCTGAGCTAACCATGTTCAGACTTTTTGGGAACTACGCTTACAGTCAGATGTTCAGATTGATGCCTTTCTCGCGTCTGTACGGTGAACAGCCAGCAGCTGGTTAGCTTAGCTTAGCATAAAGACTGGAAACAGGGGGAAACCGCTAGCCTGGTTCCATGCTCTCAGACAGTGAGCGAGTGCCGCCGCCTCCGTGGAGTTCGTACCTTCTTCTGGCACTTGGGGCAGTACCAGGGTCCTCTGGGTGGGGTTTTGAGTGGCGGGTGGAGGCAGTTGGGGTGGAAGGCTCTGGGGCAGTTGTGGCAGGGCTGCAGCTCGCCGTCCTCCTTACAGACGGCACAGTGCTCGTCATGCTCCAAATCCTCCTGTTACAACGCAAACCACACAGAGTTACAGATATCAGCACAGAGCCAATGAAAATGCAAAAAAAAGTCTCCATAACTTAATTAACATTAACAAGTTTGTGTCACTTAAAGCTAAACTGAGACAAAAAAGCCTCATGGTTTCAGTTAATGATAAATAACTTCATGACGGGAACATGACAGCTGTTTTAGGCGATCAGCAGCAGTGAAATGACAATTTCTTTCTCAGCTTTTGATAGAAACAGTGATTTGGGCCACGTTTGAATAAAAATGTTCCTACAGTTTCACTGAGAAGATGAAATAAATTAGAAACGTGAGGAAAAAACTCATTCTATGTGTCAGAAATGTTTTTCTGTTAATCGTCTTGTGACCCCTCAGAGGGGTTCGAACCCACAGATTGGAAACCAGTGATTTCTGTACAAACACCATGTGACCTACCTTCCAGCAGAAATCCTCAGAGTCTAGCATGTGAATGGAAGCAGAGCAGAGGTTAGTGGCAGCACACACACACACACACACACACACACACACAGGTGAGAGGTGAAGCCATGGAGCAGTGAGGAGGCGGACGGAGATCCTCAAACATATTTCAGGTTGTTGTGTTTTGTCAACATATCAGGAACTTCTCTTTCTGAGTGTGAGACGTTCAGGTGGACATCAGTCTCATGTATCAGCCTCCGAAACGAGTAAACTGAGGAAACGATTCTAAACTTTTCTGAAAATGTTTAACAGCTTGAAGGCTGTAAATAAAGATATTAAGATTCGACCGGTCGGCCTGAGAGCAGATATTCAAACACACCGTAAAATGGATGTTTCTGGAGCAGGTGTGTGTGATCAGTGTGTGAGCATGCTGAGTTGTTTGGGGCAGAGGTTCAGGTGTTTTACCTCGTGCTGACAGGAAGAGTGAGCTGTTCAGGTAATGTGACGCCAGACGTTTACGCTGCGGACAAACAGGAAACGACACGCAGGAAACGTGTGAGTACAAGAAACAAAGCATCAGCTAAATATCAGAATTCACTGTTTGTAAAATGTAACACACAAGTAAAAATAAAAGAATTAAAGACTCTAATGAAGCTCTGTCTGTTTGATTGAAGCTTGTAATCTGCAGAGAGGTTTCTGACCTCTGGTTCAAACAGGCCGCTGTAGGCCGGGTTGGCTGTGCTTCGTCTCTTCCTCTCCTGCCTCTTCGTCTGGATTTCTGTTCAGAGAGAAAACACACTTTCTGTAAAACATCAGAAACGTTTCACTGATGAAGAACGGAGCGATTTCTTCTCATGATCACTAAACGGTTAAAACAATACTCGGTCAGAGAGGTAAGAGGTATTTCGATACATATAATAATTGATTATTTTAAAGAATGCTTTGTCCTAACTGTAGATTGATCTTCATGAGTAAATTTGGTGGCGTGGCCCTTTAAGAATATTTCACACAAAGAAACTAACCAGAAGAAGCTCGTTCTAACAACTCTGATGCTGCCTTTTCTGACATTTTCAGCCTGAATTTCACGTCTGAAGGTGAAACTGAGTGTGAACTCACCTTCCAGGTGTTCTGTGGTGACGAGGCCGAGGGCGACCATGAAGGCGATTTTCTGTGAGACAGAGAAGACATTAACGAGGAGGAGGAGGAGGTGAAGGGTTTCAGAAGATATTGATGAGGATCTGATCAGCTGTCATCTCTTCACACATTGACATCAGAAAACGATGACAGAGACGTTTCCTCTGAATCATGAATGGAAATTAAATAAATGTCACTTGTTGCTGTTTAATATAAATAAATAATAAAACTACTATTGTTCCTGTAATCGGCTCTGTGAAATAAAGCATGAGCACATTCTGATTGGCTGATGATGCTGTCATGTTGATCAGCTGCCTGACGACCCAGCAGGGTCCAAACTGATCAATAAAGTT
Source organism: Macquaria ambigua (assembly GCA_008360985.2). NCBI lineage: Eukaryota > Metazoa > Chordata > Actinopteri > Centrarchiformes > Percichthyidae > Macquaria > Macquaria ambigua. Next base: position 56 of record VMKM01004824.1, on the reverse strand, counting down.
CAGGAGATATTAATACATTTTATTAGATTTTATATATATACACATATATATATATA
>VMKM01004823.1:0-12078 GCA_008360985.2 Macquaria ambigua | reverse complement strand
TTTTTTTTTTTTTTTTTTTTTGCAAAAGCTCTATAGGGTGTAAGACGGAAGAATAAAAGACAGAAAGAAAGATGGCAGTAATTGTAATATCCTGAGATTTTTTCGCTCAGCCAAAATTTCGTGCCATTGAGCAAGTTTCACAGGGCTGCCGCTGACTCGCTGCAGGACACATAAAATCTGATCAAGTTCAGAGACGCGCTGAGTGCTTCAAGCGGCGCTATTTAACTCCAAGCCTTTCACATCCTTTCCCCCTCAATCTGTCCCAGGAAGGAGCTCACATTCTTTATTTTAGGGGATCTGGACCAAAAAAAAAAAAATCTTCAAATCAGTCCTTCATTCTGCTTTCACCCTCATCCTGCCGCATTCACTCCAGAACATTTCCTCGAGAAAGAGTTATAGATTGAAAAGGTGAGTTTTCTTACTTATCCGTCGTCTGTCTGTGTTAGCAAGAGAGGCCATGGTGTAGGCCTGTGTGTACTGTGGAAGTGTGTAAATCTACAGTTTATTATGTTTAGCCTGTGGAGGTTGCATGGGATTTAGTTTTCTTGAAGTGAACATAGCCTGCTCAGTGCTTAGGCCTGTTACTCATATGGTAATTTAATTGTTGCAAGGACCTGCATACCTCTGTTTTTTTATGGCCGTCGTGCACATTAGTACAACACTTGCGCTTTTTGTACATAACCTCAACAACTTATCTTGAAGCAAAACGACGAATGAAATTCACTTCATCTCTTTTTCCTCCATAAGCTGCTCTCTCGCTCTCTCTCTCTCTCTCTCTGCCTCTCTCCCCTCCCTCTCTCTCTCTCTCCTTCGCTTTCTTCCTCTCTCTTCCTTCTTCTCTCTCTCACCACGAAGGCATAGCCTCTCACAGTTTACTCCCCCCTTCGCTCTCACACACTCGTCTTCGCACACAGCATGCGCGTGCACGAACACACACACAAATACACACACAGTATACCACGAACACACACACAAAAACACGTAGCCTACACACACACACACACACACACACACACACGGTTAACAGAGTTTGCCTTTGCAGTTTTGCAGTATGAGATTTATGGCGACCTTTGTGAACTTTCACAAGTGACAAGCAGCCTGTTAAGTTTTCCTGTATTCCCTCCATATTTTATTGGCTTGTTGAAACGTGAAGGCTCCATACGCCACTTAAGGTTATGTGCCGTGTATTTGCAGCCACATTATCACTATGAAATAATTAAGTAACATGGTTTAGATGAGTCACAAATGTTTGTGAGCGACAGAGCAGCAGCGTAGGCACCGAGCTCTTGCTGAGAAAAAGGGGAGCTGTCATCAACTAGGCCTAATGTAAAGCAACTGTTGCTTGAGAGGTAAATTTAAACCTACTGCAGATATCTTCTGGTATTGACAATTTTATTATTTAATTAATTCTACAAATGTGGAACTTGACAATTGGGGGCTTAAAACACGAATTTTCTAATTATGTCTTTCCCCAGCATCGAAACAAATCTAGAGAGTCAGGAATGCAAGAATATTAGGTGATTTATTTAATTTTATTTTAATTTCCTGTTGTTTTTTTTTTTTTTTTAACTACCTCTTCGTGCCTGAAAGGAGCAGACTGCCATGGCGCATTAATAATATTTTTTACTGGACAATAGAAAATGAGGGAGCTTTAAAAGAGGGGGAAAGACAGCTTTATAGACCTCTCATAGAGCTGCACTTTTGTTAACCGTTTGTCTCACTCACACCAGCCATTTTTCCCCCAAAATATTTTACAACGCTCCTCGAGCAAGCCGCCCTCCGCTCAGTGACATTTTCACCTCTGTTTTTTGACATATCTATTTAATTTAATTCTGGTAAATTCTGGACCCTTATATTTTTTAGTTTTGCAATCACACGATTTTGTGAATTTATTTAAATCTTTAGAGATGTTGATTTCAATTGCAATGAATATTAGGCCTGTGTTTTCTTTGGTGCAAATGTCCGACACAGTTTAAAATCTTTAATGATAATTTAAACGTAGGCGTAATGCAACGTGCTAAATTATAGCAAGATATTCTGTGGTACTATGTATAATTAGATGATTTAGTTATCTCTGCTGGGATTACCTCATTGGGCGTCGGGATAGCCCATTGGTTTTAACATAATCTTCTTCTAACTGAGCATGCGCGTTACCTTAAAATATCACAATATTGTAGTGTGAATACCTCTGTGACAGTAGGCCCATGCTGTTGGAAAAGAGCAGAACATAACCATCAGCCTAAATGGTAAACAACTCACATTTATACATTTATTCTAACTAGATGTGTTAGAGTCAGTAGCTATAAAGGTTATTTCAGTGCATAATTTGATAAATGACCTAGATGCATGATAATTATTTTCTTATATAAGCAAAGTGGCCAACCCAATTTTCTGGATTTTTTCTTACAGCAAAGTTGAGTTTTTTTTTTTTTAGTCCACGTTGCCTGGCCTGTAGCACTATGCTTGGCTGGCTCAGGCAGCTTGTGCTATAGACAAGTTGGTGGACTTAAAAGTTAACTCAATAGTGACCAGACAAAAGTGAAATCTTCATCTCCCTAAAACAATGGCAAAACCATAGCCCAATATGGCTTCCATTTATCAAATACCACTGTATGTGAATGTGTTTTCCTTATTTACATTTTACACAGACAGAAGATGGTCAATGTATCCCAACGGCACAGTTAAATGAATGATGCGTGATTCACTGTTTTGCTGAAATGGACGTTGTGCTGCATGGACTTGCAGGTTTTTGCTGTGGTTTAAAGTGGCATATCCCAACTCTCAGACTATTTTCCTGTGCCTTGATTTGATAAGAAAATTAGTTGTTGTGTTCTGCGAGCTGCATTGGGTGCATTCTCCAGGAGACCTTTCCCAGTTCTCGTTCATTCTGCAGAGCCCACAAGAGTATAAAGGCTCAGGTTCTGGTCTGCATTCATACCATAATCCAGTAGATTTCATACATTCTCAGAATAAAAAAAATTACCATTTTGGCTCACATTTGTTTCACCAAGAACACGGTTTATGCATGCAACATTTGCATCCATTTATTTTCAGAATGCTTGGTGTTTTCGCAAAACAAATATTAACATCGTGCACTGTATTTTCAAATACATGTAGCTTGTATCAAATGTTATTTTACATTTCTGTGCAAGTGTAGCAGCTGATAATGACAAGGATTTTGTCACTATAGATGCTGGAGCTTTACATGACGAATGACAATTTAACTGTCTTGTAATTTGGAATTTCACAATGTAATGCTTGCATCGCTATCGGGCATGTTTTTGTGCTGTGTATGTGTTTGTTTTTTGTTTGTCATTGGAGAAACAGAGTCTCAGAAATGTTTTACCAACCCAGATTTGCTTCCTGTTATTCAACACAGGTTTCTACTTGTATATAGCACAGATCGTCATCTATATTTCATAGATTATATGGTCAGTTGGGTCTTGAGTGACTGCTGCAGTACTTGGTGTTTGCCTTCATATGGCTGATGGAGAGGGCTAATTGACTTCTTGCTGTGATTTACTGGAGCATCTGTCTGCAAATGGATTCATCCCAAACCTGTTAATTCATCTAAATTTCATAAAGTCATGGCAAGACGGTGCACTGCCATCCCTCATCAATTATAATATCTCATCACACTCCACACTAATGCATGCAGTTGTTTAAACGTACACACACATGCATAAACACACACACAAACATAGGGATTCTTGTTTGTACCACATATATGAACACACAGTAACTTTGTGTCCGTCACACACACAGATTTGGATACTTAATGAAATTATTTTGTGCTCCCAATCCTTCTCTCTTTATTATTTTTTGCAATATCTTGTGTTACATTGGCATGAATCACCAAGTGTAACACCTGGTGATACTTATACAGACTGGGAATAGTTTATAATGGATAAACGTGCATATTTACATTTATATTGATATATATGTGTGTGTGTGTGTGTGTGTGTGTGTGTGTGCGTGTGTGTTTATGTTTATCGCCTTTACGCAAATAGTTTTCCCAAAAAGGTGATGTGCGTTATTTTAAAAGAATTCTTCATCGCCATACCGGGTTAAAAAAAATGAAATTTGCTGAATTTCCAGTCCAGTCTACAACATGACATTACACTGTAGCTCTGGTCCTCTCACTGGCATTTGTGTTCTGTTGGATTTCATCGCCTCTATCATTCATTTGGTCCACGTTCACTGTACTGGGAGTGACTTGGACCTCATGGATGTAAAGGGTATTCCCTGACATGGATGTTTTGAATATTTGTAGTGATATTTTGTGTGCAACAGTCACTGGGATTTCGTCTGGCCTGTCAAGCAACCAACATAAACGACCGGACTCATAACGCTGGAGGGTTGGATGTTGGATTGCAGATGTCAAAATGCTAAAATTTGTTACAATGTAGATATTTAAACTGAAGTTGTATATACATTCATGTGTAGTTTCCAAATTTAAATTGCTAAATTGTCATGGATTTGGCATATTTTATTCAATTTAACAAAAATACTGCAAAGATGTTACAGTAACATGACAAAGTCCTCAACTAAGTAATAAATAAATTGCAGTACATATTTGCATGTCTTGGCTTATAATTGTATTGTTTATCACTGCGAGGAAGCTAACCTCACCACTCCAACATTAATCCTATACAATTAAAATTTTGTTCAACTTATTTGGCAAATTTTAAACATATAAATGTACTAATTAAATGCTTACACTCATTTAGCTGATCATGTTGTTATTACCAGACTTCCATACTGTACTGCAGAGAAATGAATAGACTTGTAATTTATGGAAAACTGCTTATTAGGCTGAACTCTAATTAAGTTATGACCACATTTAAGGGCCATTTGAACATTTAAGCAAATTTAGATGTTATGAGCATTTAAATAAATCTCAGTCCTCTATTCAAAATATTAAAGTATAATCTGCAGTTATCAAATAGGCCTAAATAGGCGCACACTTCACTTGCTGTGACTGTTATTGAAAAGGTGAGCCTACACAGCCTCATAGAATTGGCATATCATATTAAATCCTAAAAGTGCAGTTATTCTAGATAGTCCTCTTTCTTGTTTTGCCTTCTTGCTGCAAATGAGGACCTGGAATCTTTTGGGGCGCAGGTCTGTCAGTCTTTTTTTTTTTTTTTTTTGCTTTCTGAGTGACAGATTGGAAATTTTCGGTTTATATGCCTTCAGCCCTCAATCATTTGCGGAAATGCATCGGGTTAAAGGTTGACAAACATGAGCGTCCATTACAATCATGACGGAATTAGGCCAGTTCTGGGCCTGTCTACTATTTTGCGGCATTTAACGTCAAGTGGGCCCCTCGCTTTGTCTCTGCAGGTGACGTCAGCATAACAATGTGGAAAAGGAACATTTTTCACTTTTTTTTTTTTTTAAGAAAAAGTTGAAAATTCAGATAGCTACAGTCTTTGGAAATAAGGGGGTTTTCACTTTAAATCTATAAGCTGCAGTCCGGAGCCCACGCCACGTCGTGGAGATTTAAATAAAAGCAACAGATAAAAGAATTTGGCTGAACTGGTCCAGGTAGAAGAAAGTGCGTTGATAGAATCAGAGCCACGTCAAAGCGAGGAGACGTGCAGAAATATGTGCTGCACCAGAGAAGAGTGGAGAGCTTGAAGCTGCTGTCCTCACAGCACCCCAAAGTAAGAAAGTTTGAGTTTCCCAGGAACAGTGGAGCCTATCCACTGCTGTTTGTCACGCTTCATAATTTACATTTTACGTAACCAATTTTTACATCTGCGCTATAGCTTGCAAGACGCATGGTGCACACTAGATGATTATTAATTTATTTCAGCTTAATTAGAAAGGGTTCTTGTATAGAACGTGTTCACACTGGGCTCAAAGGTAAAATAGTACATCATGTTCTGTAGCATTATCCAATGACACTGCTGGAAAAATATCTGTATGAAATACGTTTTTCCAGTAAGATGATTATATTTTGGTGATCCGGTGCGTCATGCAGCCTAGACCTACTTGTTGCTTTATCAAAGTTTTATTTTTCTTTGGACATGATGAGGCCAACAAGTAATTCTGTGCCCTTATGAAAATGAATGTACTACAAAATAAAAGTGTAACGCAAATATACTCTTACCTCCAGGAGAGCTCAGTATATATTACATAAACAATACTGCCTTAAACTTTGTGGACACACTAATAATGCCTTTGTGCGTCATTATAAGTATTTTAAATCATTTCAAACGACTGATTTAATTGTTAGAATTGGCTTCCTGTAACTTTCACTGTTTTCAGATGTGGCACTCCACTCATAATGCAAGTCTTGACAATAATTGGCCTGGACACGCAATGGCCAGTCTCTCTATTATTCTTGCAGGGCGGGAGTGGGACATTTGCTTTGGCAAGATTTCCAGTGAAATAAAAGACGGTAGATAGGCTGTGATTGTGTTGTGCTTTGCTCATGTCTTCATTTAAGCACTTGCCTTTTATCTCCTGATTAGTATTACGCATTAACCTTTACATTTTTTTTCATATGTAGAGATTTAGAGAAGGGGTCTCATAAGAAGGCGCCTGAAGTTAAAGAGGCAGCAATATTTGCAAGTATCGCGGCACATTTCAAAGCATTTTCTGTGCGATATTTGAAAACGGAGTCGTGCAGTGAACGCCTGCGTGTCCCTTTTAAAACAAACCCAGCGCCTGTCAATCACAGCGCATTCCAACCAATCCCAAAGCTCCCTTTTTAAAAGCAGGTTTGCCTGCTGTGCTTTTATATTGCACCATGGCCTGTTTCGAAGCATTTTTACTACCACGGTTATTTCCACAAATCACGAGGGCAAAGTGAACGGCATGGGACTCACACCAACTTTAACGAAATTGAGTCTCGTTCCTACTTCTGCGAAGTTCACGGCCAAGAATTTCACATGCAGATGATATACAAACAAGGGAAATGGAAACTGAATTTCTAGGTGTATCCTGAGTGCTGAATTGGTTGATTTTGCAAACTCATAGCCAAACTTACAACAAAACATGACAAGCCTTTCGAGGTTTAGTGGCTGCCCTCTCTCTTGCGTCAACCCCGGGGAGAGCAATACTGAACCCAGCGTGGTGCTGCCACCTTTGGCAGGAGAGCACATGGGACACCCCACTGGCAGTTCCTTAAAACTCTGCCCCTCGCACAATTTGCGAGACTATCCCGAGACGAGGTCCAGTGCATATGTTGACCATTCGGTTCCCAATTTTGCAGACTCTGGATACCCCAGCCACCGGTTAGAGCACAGCCCTAGGGGCATTATCATTGGAGCCAATCTTCCTGGAGCCGGCATGCCACCCGTCACTGATCAACTGGCATCAAGAGCTAACCAACATGGCGGGATGGGAAGATATCGTGACTTTCCTGGCTGCAGGGACAACAGAAGCCATGCTTTTTTCACAAGTTATCAGGAGCAGGCCCATGCCTCCGCCGACGCATCTCGAGATCTCGGCAGCCAGATGATGCTGGGTCTACCTGGCGACCTCCTCACCCGGACTCACCATTATGGCCAAACTATCAGCCCCAAGGGAAACAGCCAGCAACTTGTCACACAATTTCTGGGTCTGTACAAACCTCTCAACATGGCAATTCAGCGTGGAGGAGGCGACTCTTTCCTCAGGTGCTCCAGACAAACAGTGAAGCATGAGCTTGTGTGCAAGTGGAGTGACGGCCAAGAGGGGGCTGGGAAGCTGCCTTGCTCCAGAGCCTTCGGGACCATGTATGAACTTGTCACCCATGTGACAGTGGAGCATGTCGGCGGACCAGAGCACTCTGAATATGTTTGTCACTGGGAGAATTGTGCGAGGGACAGGAAGCCTTTCAAAGCCAAATACAAGCTGGTGAACCACGTCAGAGTCCACACAGGGGAAAAGCCCTTTCCCTGCCCCTTTCACGGCTGTGAGAAAGTTTTTGCAAGATCAGAAAATCTTAAGATCCACAAGAGGACTCACACAGGTTAGTTAACAATCATACTAAAACACACAATTTGATAATGATGATAATAATAATGATAATAATAATAATAATACATTTTGATAGGTAAAATTGTAGTAAAAATGTGGTCAATATTTTCAACTTGAGAAACTCTTGAATTAATATTTATCAGTTTTGCAGTGTTTATCTGTGTGAACATATATATATATATATATATATATATATATATATATATATATATATATATATATATATACTATATATATTTTTTTTTTTTTTTTTTTTTTTTTTTAATATTTAACTGATTCTGACACATTATTATTACATTTATTATTATTCAACATATTATGATTGTTGTTGTTATTGTTATTATTATTATTATTATTGTTGTTGTTGTTGTTATTATTATATATTATGTGGTGCTGGTGTTATTTAGGCCTACATTGTTTTAAAAATTGTGTTACGCAAAGCTTCTCTCGCTGCTCCTGGTTTTGCAGGAGAAAAGCATGTATAGGCTCCATGCAGGAACCTCAGACGAGTAGTAGTAAGCCAGTTACAAACGAGCATAGTCTGCAGGCCTAGTGGTATGGGTGCCTCTCCCACTTCATTCAGTGAAATTATTAAATAAATGCCGGGACACCGGAGAGCTGTGACGTAGCCGTTACGCTGTCTCTGCCTCCCAGGGACTCATCTCCTGTGCTCAGGAACACTAGCAGACCACATCACACAGGGATGTAGTGGGAAATAAAAAGTTGAGTAAACGGATGACCTCAGTCAGCAAAAGGAAACAATTATCAATATAAACAAAATGAGTCACATTTCAAAAAAATGATGTATTTATGGCCTTATCCTCGTTTAATTTCCATCACTTTGATAGGCCTGTTACTTGTCACGAAGCACTGTGAAATTATGTCATAAAATGCATTTCATTTTATTCTTGGGGCTTTTCCTTCTATGCCCCTGATATGAGCACAGGATCTAATATCCTCTATAAAAAGGATTTACTGTGCAATCTTATTTTATTCTTATTTTCACACACACCAGGTTATTGTAGGAGAAACTCACAAGGTCTCATCATACTGAAATGTGGGCATTTAAATTGAAAATATAATTAACGAATGAAGTGAATGGCCCTCAGAAAAAAAAGAGAGGGTGGAGAACAAAAAATGTATTAGGCGCCCCCTTTTACTTCTGGTGTAAATTGTTTTGCTAATGAAAGCAAAGAGAATAGACACAGAAAAGGGACGCTTAATGACATTTGTTATTACACAGCTGCACATGCGTAGTGTGTTGTTAATTAGACATAATTTATGTCAGAAAAATATATTAACATTTTTTTGAAATTCCGAAAGACAGAAATCCATTAAGATGCAGGCCTACAAAATGATAATTTAACAGAAACTATTAAAGTTTTATTTATGAGTCCAGCTCTTCCTGATTGCCCGCTACATCAGTGTGTGTGCAGGAGGGACAGTGCGCAGCTGTAGGCAATTTTGTGCTGGAAGATCAATTAGCATCTTGATAGCCATAATTCATTCTATGCATGATAACCCCATTTAAACAAATCTTTGCATTTGCTGTCGCAGGTGCCCCATAATCTTATGCATGTTTAACTACAGCCTTGTTGATTCAGTCCGCAGATAAACTGCCTCACTTGTTGCGATCAGGACTGCACCAAAGTTACAGCAACTAGTTTGAACTCTGTAATTTAATGAATCATAGCAAGTTTCTGCACATTAGTAACAATTTATTATACAAATGTGGCATTTTCAAACATTTATGACCAAGGCTGCTGTGGCCTGAAGCGGCTCTGCGTTTGTCACTGATTGAAAGATCATCATTTCACAATCACAGTGTTGAGTGAAACCTGGGTGCGCATTTTTGGTTTGTAGGGTCACTTTTCATATAACATGGTTATATGGAGTGCACTCAGTTGACTTAGCCTACATCAGTATTAGCACATATGGCCAGGGAGAGCATGCACGGGCCTGTAAGCATTTTCGTAACTCGCCGTCATTTCTCTCTTTGCACGTTTAGGTGAAAAACCTTTTAAATGTGAGTTCGAGGGCTGCAACCGGAGGTTTGCGAACAGCAGCGACAGAAAGAAGCATTCTCACGTGCACTCCAGTGATAAACCCTACATGTGCAAGGTCAGGGGCTGCGACAAGTGCTACACCCACCCGAGCTCCCTGCGTAAGCATATGAAGCTCCACTGCAACAAGGCCCAAGACGCCAAAAGCGGTGACGCGCGTCCTGGTGACGGGGGTCACACTGCGGAGGCCAGGTCAACCCGAATCCCGGATGGAGCCCAGATCAGCCCCCCTCACCCCCCCACCTCCACTCAAGATGTCCCCCTATCCCCAGAGAGTCGAGACGAGTCGACCCCGAGGTCACGTTTCCATCACACGTTTGACAGCAGTTTGGACTACTCCACACACAGGTCACAGCCCCTCTTGGACCCTCTGTTGCTACAGAGAGCCAGCTACAGGTCCCAGTCCTCTCAGTACCCCTGCAGCCAGACAGGTCACACGTTTGCCCAGAGCTCAAGGACTTTCCCCTCCACTTCTCCCTTTCAGAAAAGTATTGTCAATGGATGGTACACATGCCACAGCGGCGTGGACTCTTTCCCACCAAAGCAATGTAATAACATCCCGTCTCTCTGAGGTCCTGTTGGGACACATGCGGGCGACTTACAATTTTTTGGGCCTATTTTTTCATGTTATAGCCCAAAACTTACAGCTGTATCTCTATTACTCTCTGTATTTTTGTGAATGTTGTATCAACTATTTTGTGACACGTCCTGAGTCATCGTATTGAAATCTTGCATTGCGAAACGAAACGTGGCGAGCTTTATTTGTTGTTGTGAGGCCTGTTTGGTTGCGGGTCAGGCTTGTAGCTTAGAGCTGCATCTCCCCACAGTGGGTTATAGGAACTTTAACAGAGTGTATATGCCTAATTGTTCGCTGTGTTGCATAATTATTAAAGATATCTATCTTAAGTGAGACAAAAAAAAAAAAAAGACAAAGGATTATATGGTTTCCTGCGTGTTGAGTCTTCTGAACTTAGGCTGTTACTGGAAAGTAAAAGGAAACGCCTTGATGAATGGAGCCCTAAGTGTAGGGGACTTTGTTGAATGTAAACTTGGTGTAATGTATGTCGGGAAGATAGAAACATTATTCTTGTCTTTATGTATGTCGCAAGATGAAATAAATATCTGAAAGATCTTTTCTCAAGTTAAATTTCAGACCTAACTAGCCTGCGTGATGGGCCTGAAGCATGATTAGTCTGTAATTAAAATACTGCGAGGCTCAGTAAGTTTTTATTTTTTTATTTTATTTTATTTTTCCTCTCCCCTTGATTAAGTTCCACTTTTCGCCCCCTTTTCATTACACATATACACGTATTCTTGTTTGTATTATATGTAGCCTATATTTCACATTTCTGTGCAAAGTAAGACCAGTGTGAGCATAAACCAGTGTTCGTGATACTGTTAAAACGTTTAATTAGCATACAGTTCTACTGTACATAAGCCGACTGTATAATTAATATGTATTCTATATTTTATTAAAGTGTCTATATTCTCTTTGATCAGGCGTGTGTGGTTAAACCCAATCAATGCATTTTCATCTGGAACTCAAACTTTTAAAATAATTTCTAGTAGCCCACGCCATATTTGCAGGTTTGCAATTTTGTGCAAACTAATGTAGCCTACCGCCAGGATACGGAAGGTATTCTCACGTACAGAAGATATAATCTGTCTTTATGGTTGTCAGGAACTGTCTTGACTGAGGTAAACATGAGTCAAACACTTGAACGGTGACATATGATAAACTAAAATTTACCAAAATTTGGCTAAAATGTGATGGTCACTCTGCACAACACACAACAAACGGCTTTCTCTCAACCAAAGAGCGTCAGCCTTTTCAATCTGATTGTAGCTTTGTGAACTGCGCCATGAATGCGTGCGTTTTGGGGGATACAGGTGTATTTGCCACAAGGTCACGCGCATTCTTTCTTTTAATGAGGCACGTCCTCATATGCTTTTTGCTTCTACAAGTCAGTTTTGCTAAATTTATGTCTTACTAATCCATTTTTATATTTTCTCTCTCTCTCTCTCTCTCTCTCTCTCTCTC
>VMKM01004822.1:0-12080 GCA_008360985.2 Macquaria ambigua | reverse complement strand
CAGTGTGTGAGTGTACTCAGTAACAGTGTGAGTGTACTCTATACTCGGTAACAGTGTGTGAGTGTACTCAGTAACAGCGTGAGTGTACTCAGTAACTTTGAGTGTACTCAGTAACAGTGTGAGTGTGCTCGGTAACAGCGTGTGAGTGTACTCAGTAACAGTGTGAGTGTACTCCGTAACTTTGAGTGTACTCAGTGACAGTGTGTGAGTGTACTCAGTAACAGTGTGAGTGTACTCAGTAACAGTGTGTGAGTGTACTCGGTAACAGTGTGTGAGTGTACTCAGTGACAGTGTGTGAGTGTACTCAGTAACAGTGTGAGTGTACTCAGTGACAGTGTGTGAGTGTACTCAGTAACAGTGTGAGTGTACTCCGTAACTTTGAGTGTACTCAGTAACAGTGTGTGAGTGTACTCAGTAACAGTGTGTGAGTGTACTCAGTAACAGCGTGTGAGTGTACTCAGCAACAGTGTGAGTGTACTCAGTAACAGCGTGTGAGTGTACTCTGTACTCAGTAACAGTGTGTGAGTGTACTCAGTAACAGTGTGAGTGTACTCAGTAACAGTGTGTGAGTGTACTCCGTAACAGCATGTGAGTGTACTCAGTAACTGTGTGTGAGTGTACTCAGTAACAGTGTGAGTGTACTCAGTAACAGTGTGCGAGTGTACTTGGTAACAGTGTGAGTGTACTCAGTAACAGTGTGTGAGTGTACTCGGTAACAGTGTGCGAGTGTACTTGGTAACAGTGTGAGTGTACTCAGTAACAGCGTGAGCGTACTCGGTAACAGTGTGTGAGTGTACTCGGTAACAGTGTGAGAGTGTACTCAGTAACAGCGTGAGCGTACTCGGTAACAGTGTGTGAGTGTATTCGGTAACAGTGTGTGAGTGTACTCAGTAACAGCGTGAGCGTACTCGGTAACAGTGTGTGAGTGTACTCAGTAACAGTGTGTGAGTGTACTCAGTAACAGCGTGAGTGTATTCAGTAACAGTGTGAGTGTACTCAGTAACAGTGTGAGTGTACTCGGTACTCGGTAACAGTGTGTGAGTGTACTCAGTAACAGCGTGAGTGTACTCAGTAACTTTGAGTGTACTCGGTAACAGCGTGTGAGTGTACTCAGTAACAGTGTGTGAGTGTACTCAGTAACAGTGTGAGTGTACTCTGTACTCGGTAACAGTGTGTGAGTGTACTCAGTAACAGCGTGAGTGTACTCAGTGACTTTGAGTGTACTCAGTAACAGTGTGTGAGTGTACTCAGTAACAGCGTGTGAGTGTACTCAGTAACAGCGTGTGAGTGTACTCAGTAACAGTGTGAGTGTACTCAGTAACAGCGTGTGAGTGTACTCAGTAACAGTGTGTGAGTGTACTCAGTAACAGTGTGAGTGTACTCTGTACTCGGTAACAGTGTGTGAGTGTACTCAGTAACAGCGTGAGTGTACTCAGTGACAGTGTGTGAGTGTACTCAGTAACAGTGTGAGTGTACTCAGTGACAGTGTGAGTGTACTCTGTACTCGGTAACAGTGTGTGAGTGTACTCAGTAACAGTGTGAGTGTACTCTGTACTCGGTAACAGTGTGTGAGTGTACTCAGTAACTTTGAGTGTACTCAGTAACAGTATGTGAGTGTACTCAGTAACAGCGTGTGAGTGTACTCAGTAACTTTTAATGTACTCAATAACAGTGTGTGAGTGTACTCAGTAACAGTGTGAGTGTACTCGGTAACAGCATGTGAGTGTACTCAGTAACAGTGTGAGTGTACTCGGTAACAGCGTGTGAGTGTACTCAGTAACAGTGTGTGAGTGTACTCGGTAACAGTGTGAGTGTACTCAGTGACAGTGTGTGAGTGTACTCAGTAACAGTGTGAGTGTACTCAGTAACAGTGTGTGAGTGTACTCAGTAACAGTGAGAGTGTACTCAGTAACAGTGTGAGTGTACTCAGTGACAGTGTGTGAGTGTACTCAGTAACAGTGTGAGTGTACTCAGTAACTTTTAGTGTACTCAATAACAGTGTGAGTGTACTCAGTAACAGTGTGTGAGTGTACTCAGTAACAGTGTGAGTGTACTCAGTAAAGTGTAGTGTTGAGTATTAAAGCAGTAAATGTTCTATCTGATCTCATTAGATGATTCTTCCTCATCAATCATGGAAAAGCAGGATTTTACTGTTGGAGCTCATTTTCAACTAGTTTGTATCTAATGATTCATTCTGGATTCACCTGCTGATTCTTTTCTCCATTAATCCATTGATTGATTGATTGATCACAATGAGCCAGAGCCCAAAGTGACTCCTTCACAACCAACAGTCCAAACCTCAACATTAACAACATTAACATTATTAACATCATTCAAAGGAAAAGCAGCAAAAATCACTTCAACAATTAATTTCCTGTCAATCAGCTGATTCAGCTGTTGGGGAGTTTGATTCTAACAGAACATCAGAGTTTATAAACTCTTTGTATGTTTATAAAGCAGCTGTCAGATAAACACAGTGCAGTAAAAGTAGAAGAAAATACTCAAGTCAAGTACAAATGAGTACTTGAGTGCAGTACTTGACTCTGAGCACTGCGTGTTGTTCCTAATAGTTACTGATCGATAACTGATGATCCAGTGAACAGGAAGTCCTGCTGTGTTTCCAACCTTCATTATTTCAAACCAATCAAACTGTTTTACCTTCAGTTGAACACGGGACAGGATTCTGTTTCAGCTGATCAAGACTGATCAATAATCTTCCGTCTGAATATCAAAGTCCGATTAAACCGAACCGACTGCGGTCCACCACAGACCCTGGTCTTCCCCTCCACACTGATCTACGGCAGGACCATCATACAGGTATCTCAGATGTAACACGGTGTGACGTCAAACTGAAGCGGTCTTACCTGGACTCTGCTGTCGGTCTCTGCGCTGCAGGTATGTTTGATCCGGAGGAGCAGGAGGCGGACAGGCGGGCGGTGTTTGTGTGTCAGCTGCTCAGGAGGCTCTCTGCTCCGGCAGCCCGCCGCGGTGCGCTGCGGTGCGGTGCCGCCCCCTTCCGCTCAATGCCGGACACCGCAGCCTGCTGGAGACCCGGCCGGGAGAGACCAGAACCAGAACTTTATCTTCTTCAGACAGAAAAGTTTCTCACTGATGAAAAATAATGTTGAATAATCAAACTGTCCAATCATCAGCCTCTGAGGTCACATGATGAAAAGCCTACAGGTAAAGAGACACCTGATTAAGAGATCCACCTGGATCCCGTCTGTCATGGCGGCTGTGGTTCGGTGTTTCCGATGAAGATCACAGTTTGTTCAGTTGAGTACAAAAACAAGAAGCCACTACAACTCCCAGAGTGCATCTCACTGACAGACAGCCAGCCAATCACAGAGCTAAAGCACTCCAGCGGGTGGTGAAAACTGCCCAACGGATCACAGGCTCTCAGCTACCCTCCATCACGTACATATACAAACAGCGCTGTCTGGGTAGGGCGAGGAATATCGTCAAGGATGCCTCCCACCCTAACCATAGACTTTTCACCCTCCTCCCGTCCGGCAGACGTTACAGGAGCCTCAGCTCTCTTACCAGCAGGCACAAGAAGAGCTTCTTCCCTGAGGCTGTGTCTCTGCTGAACACCCCCCCACCCCCCACCCCCCACTTTGAGCATCACTGCTCTTTACTTCACTACATAATTACTGTATATTGCTCTGTATAGAACTTTCATTTTTCCATTTGCACTAGTCAGTACTCTGCTCGCACTAGCCTGTTTACACATCTATTGCTTACTACTCCACTGACCATAAACTGTATATATATACATACTGTTCATAATATATATTCCCCATATAATTGACCTTATACTCACCATATAATTTGACCTACACTGTACATATATATTATTCATAATGTATATATTTGTTTTATTTTCCACACACTAGCCACTTCTTCCATATATATTTATTTATTTTCCTGTACATATTGTGTATCTTTGTACATGTATGTATATCACTGTACATATATTTATACCTGCACTTTCTGTAAATACTACTATATTCATGCACTTCTGGTTGGATGCTAACTGCATTTCATTGGCTCTGTACTTGTACTCTGCACAATGACAATAAAGTTGAATCTAATCTAATCTAATGATTCTCCCAACATCATGTCTGTCAGGAACATATATAACTGTTTAGATCTGTAAGTGAGGGGCCGTTGCTGGAGGAGTATTGAACAGTGATCGTACATAAAGGTGATTTAAGGTCAAAGGCAGTGATGGAGGAAGTACTCTGATCCTTCAAGTAAAAGTAGCAGTACTGCAGGATAAAAATACTCCATTACAAGTAAAAGTCCTGCAGTGAAAAGTACTTAAAGTATTAAACTCTGACTGCATTCCTGTTCAATATGATTTCATATTGATATTACTGCATGATAATAATAATGATCTTCATCACCTTATATTCTGCTGGCTAGCTGGTGAAGACCCCCCCCAAGGATCAATAACGTTTATAATGTATTAGTTGATTATATTTTGAATTCTTAATCTGAATAACTGGAGTCATTAATAAAGGTAGTAGTACAAGTAGAAAGTATCAGGAAATGGAAGTACTCGAGTAAAGTTCATCAGTGTGTACTACTTGAGTAAATGTACTTAGTTAATTTAGTGTTTGTGACATCATCAGTCAATCAGCCAATCAGAGCCCTGCTGTTTCCCAAGTGTGACCTCTGACCTGCTGTGCTCTGTGTGGTGCCAGTCCTCCTGCTGGGAGCTCAGACGTGAACCAGGATCAGGTGTCTATATTTATGTGAGATTACCAGCAGAGAGACCTGAGCTCCTCACACGCTTTCACTCCCAACATCATGTCTATCAGGAGCGCCACCGCCACCACCGCCGCCGGCCCCCCATGGAGGAACAACAGCTTCATCCTGGGGGGGGGCAGAGACCCTCCTCTGTCCGACCAGGGAGAGACCATCATCGGAGTCTACCTGCTGCTGCTGGGTGGGTACACACACACGCACACACACACACACACACACACACACACGCACGCACACACACACACACACACTCACACACACACATGCACACACACACTGAAGTGCAGTAATAATACACAGTGAGACAAACCCTGACTTCAATTTTAGAGCTGCAGCTTCAAATGTCAGAGGAAAACCTTGTATCTCCATCTGTTAACTCTTCAGAAACATTTGCCCCCCCCCACTGTCTCTGTACAAATACAGAGTATTATAATATTACTACACATTCACTTTCAGTATCCAAACAGTGAATTTCACGTTTATTCTCAGCTTATCTGGAGGTGTTTGGATGTTTTATTGTGTTGTGGTTCAAATATAAGATGTAGTATCAAGTATACGATGGTAGTATCAAGTATAATATAGTAGTATCAAGTATAAGATGGTAGTATCAAGTATAAGATGTAGTATCAAGTATAAGATGGTAGTATCAAGTATAAGATGTAGTATACACATTTATATATCATAGTATATACATTTATAATACAGCTCAGTATCCTGATGTAGTACAGTAATGGGTCTTCACTTTAAATACTCCAAAATAAATAAAAAGGCCAGTACACAGTATACACATTACACAGTACACACAGTAAAGTACACAGTGCAGAGAGTACTCTGGTTTCTGTTAATCCTGCTAATGACTGATGATCTGGATCTGGATCTGTGACACCAAGCAGAAACCAGCTCAAGCACATACACAGACAGCGGATGGATCTGAAACATGACGCATCAACACGCAGCAGATAAACTGATCAACATATTGATCCTCCACTGCAGCTGATTCCATTTTATTTTCATCTGTCAGTGTTTTATTGTGTACGTGTGAATGTGTGTGTGAGTGTGTGTGTGTATGTGTGTGTGTGTGTTCGTGTTCGTGTGTGTGTGTGTGTGTGTGTGTGTGTGTGTGTATACCTGACAGTCGTGTGTCTCTGTGGTGCTTTCAGGTTGGTTGTCCTGGTTTGGAAACAGCATCGTCCTCTTTGTCCTGTACAGACAGAGAGCCAACCTGCAGCCCACAGACTACCTGACCTTTAACCTGGCTGTCTCTGACGCCAGCATCTCAGTGTTTGGCTACTCTAGAGGCATCATCGAGATCTTCAACGTCTTCCAGGACAGCACCTTCCTCATCTCCTCCATCTGGACCTGCCAGGTACCAAACACCTGAGACTCACCTGAAACACACCTGAGACACACCTGAAACACACCTGAGAGTCACCTGAAACACACCTGAAACACACTTGAGGCACACCTGAGACACACCTGAGAGTCACCTGAGAGGTTCATACAGAGAGAAGGTTTATTTCTCAGCCACATGTCTCACAGAGTCTGGAAAGGACTCTCATTGTGTTGTTATGATGGACTAAGAGTTTGAAGGAGGCGGATCCTGAACCGGGACACACCTGTAACCTGTCCCGTTTGTCTCCTCCAGGTGGATGGGTTCTTCACGCTGGTGTTTGGTCTGAGCAGCATCAACACACTGACAGTGATCAGCATCACCCGCTACATCAAAGGATGTCACCCGAGCAGAGGTCACAGTCTGAACCTTCATAGTTACAGTTTCTCTACCAGCAGTAGGAGATGGAGCGGACGCTGCAGGGGCCTTATTGGTCACATCTCAGGGGTTTATCAATATTTTATATCAACACTCAATCAAGGATCTGGCAGGTTAGCTTAGCTTAGCTTAGCTTAGGTAGGTTGAGGTCAATGGTTTTAATGTTTTATCTGTAATGTAAAAGCTGTCCTGGTGGTCAGGGCTGGATGCTTCTTTGCACTTTCTGAGCTTTCTTCCATTGTTTTCCCGTTAAAGGGTTTTTTGTAAATGTTTCTTGATCTGAATCGAGGGTCTGAGGACAGAGGGGGTCGTGTGCAGTACAGATTGTAAAGATTTGTGATATTGGGCTGATAAATAAAGTGGACGTGACTGGATGTTAACCAGCAGAGTTTCTTATTTGAGATCAGTGTTTTTGTACAGTTCACAACTCTCAGCAGAGCCCCTCCCACCAAACTCTGAGTATTTAAAGAAATCACAAAATGTTCCACTTTATGTATTAATTGAAGTGCTCACTCATATTTCCAGCCTTCTCATTCTGGTGTGCCATTCTGGTGGAGAATACTAAATCCCTTTTATTTTAGATTCTTCAGTTTTTTACCAAATTAAACACTAAAACACAGAGTCAACTGCTTTTATGATGTGACAACGCTATGAGTGAGGTTCAGGCACAAAAACAACTTGGTTTGACCTTTGTGGTTTGATTAAAAGAATGAGTACCTGGTTAAGACCTCCTCCCTCTGTGGACTTTGTGTCCTCACTGTTTGTTACTGAGCGTAAACGGATGTAGTCTCGATGTCGTCATCAGAAGCTCCGGGCGTCTTTTCATTCACGCAGTTCAGTGATGGAAAGACGGTTTTTATGTCTATCAATAAGAATGAACTGTAATCAGAAGGATGACGGATGTGAGATGGTGTATGTGTGTGTTGTGTTTCAGCCCATCACATCAGCAGGACCAGCGTGTCCATCTGTCTGCTGCTCATCTGGATCACAGCTGGATTCTGGTCCGGAGCGCCACTGTTCGGCTGGGGGAGCTACACAGGCAGGAAACCATCAAAATAAGATTCTGTTTCAACCTCTTTTACTGACTTGACCTTCTACCTCTGACCCCTGACCTCTCTGCAGATCGTGGGTATGGAACCTGTGAGATCGACTGGGCCAAAGCGAACTACTCGAGTGTCTACAGGTCCTACATCATCTCCATCTTCATCTGCTGCTTCTTTGTCCCGGTGCTCATCATGCTCTTCTGCTACATCTCCATCATCAACACAGTGAAGAGAGGCAATGCTCTGTCAGCAGAGGGAGACCTGACCGACCGCCAGAGGAAGATGGAGAGAGACGTCACCATAGTGAGTCTGTTGCTAAAGGCCTGCTACCAAACCTGCGGCTGCTGCTCTGCAGATTCTGTCTGCTTTTGACCCTGAATCGTTGTCGTCGAATTTCTGTCCAATCGGTTGTCGTCAGGTGTTCAGTTTGAGGTCATGACGTCCCATTAATCACCTGATCGATCAATGATCTGTCTCTCTGCAGTTTGAGCTGTTCAGAGATCAGATTTCCAACATGGCTGCTATCTGTAGTCAGCTGGTTTAACATTACTGCAATAGTATTGCAGTAATATTACTGCAGAAGTATTGTAATATTACTGCAGAAGTGTAATATTACTGCAGTAGTATTGTATTGTAATATTGCAGTAATATTACTGCAGTAGTATTGCAGTAGTATTACTGCAGTAGTGGTTTTGGTGGATAAGGAGGTTTGATGCAAAGCTTCTTATTGGTTCAATAATTAATCGTCTCCTGCAGGTTTCCATAGTGATCTGTACGGCCTTCATCCTGGCATGGTCTCCGTACGCTGTGGTGTCCATGTGGTCCGCCTGGGGCTTCCACGTGCCCAACCTCACCAGCATCTTCACCCGCCTCTTCGCCAAGTCCGCCAGCTTCTACAACCCCCTCATCTACTTTGGACTCAGCTCCAAGTTCCGCAAAGACGTGGCCGTCCTGCTGCCCTGCACCCGCGACACCAAAGACACTGTCAGGCTGAAGCGTTTCAAGCCGAAGGCCGACGCCCACGGCCGGCCCGCTGCAGGAGGCGGAGCCAGACTCAAAGTTCCTCTGAACCGCACAGAGAAGAAGTACTCGCCCAGGAACCAGCAAATCCCGGCCCCCAGCCCGGACTCTGGGATGGGAAGCCCACGCTGCACGCCGCCGCCCGTCAACAAGGAGGTGTTCTACATCGACATGCCCCGCCCCTCTGAGCTCCGCCCCTCTGAGGCCAGCTCCGAGTCTGAATGTGAGAGACTCTGATGAACTCACCAGACCTGGAGGAAGACCAGCCGGTCTCTGATGGAGCCCACCTGACTGGGTTTTGTGCAGTGTAAGACTGAGTTTCCTACTTCTAGCCATGATTGTGCTGTTTCCATAGCGATGCAGGAATAAAGGAGTAACTGCTTGGGTTCCAGAGGGTTAAACCATTGACACGTGGACAGACTGACTCCTGATCAGTTCAGACAGACGCCAGCAGAGGGCGCTGATGTCACCGAATCATGATGCCCAAAGTAGAGAAGAAGAAGAAGAAGACGATGACATCACTTAGTTTGTGACTTGTAGAATAGTTTGATACTGACAGCAACACGTCAGGGTTGGGTCTGTCGTAATATTATAAAGAGGAATGTTATGGTCCTGACCGTTCTGTTAGGATTCGGTTCTTTAGAATACCTGAGTCAGAAGGTCCACAGCTCAACAACCACTTACCAAACTGGCCCGAAGACCACCCCTTCCCCAACAGCTCGTCAACCATGAGTCCTCACACCTGAATCCTTTTCTCAGGTGACAGTGAGACCATGTGTCTCTCTCTCCTGTCTGTCTCTGCTGTAAAAAAGAGAGAGACTCACCAGCCCAGCAACGTGAAGACCACCCATAATGCAACTCTCTCTGAAGGAGCCGCTGTTTCAGCAGGTCTCACATATTATATATATATATATTATATATAATATATATATATATATTATATATATATTACATAAAGCTGCTTCCAGAGTTTTTAGGGTCACTTGTTCAGATCTTTTGAAACAAACAGTTTTGTTCCCAGCAGTGAGGAAGACTCTGAAGCAGCATTCAGACCTTCATGCTGAGGAATGAAACGAAGAGAACATAAACAGTATCAATCAAAGCGATGGATCCAAACAGGTGCAGAACGTCATCAGAGATTTAAACATATTAGAGAGTTTATTGATCTTCTGTGTGTTATGTCCAACTTAAATCAGGCATTTATTTAAGGATACAACTAACAACTATTTTCATTATTGATTAAGCTGCCGATTACTTGATCAGTTCATGGTTTAATCCAGATCCACTCCAGAGTCCCAGCTGGAGCGGGACGGTTCCTGTGACGTCAGGATCACTGAATGTTTTGCACCTTTTCTTGAAAATGAATCGATCACCAAATAAAATTGCAGATTAATTTTCTGTCGATCAGCTAATCAGTGAATCAGCTGATGGTTGCAGCAGTGAGAGCAGAGCTGCTGTTCACAGAACTGATCAATCGAAAACAATGGTCATTATCAACAATTTGATTTGGGTTTTCAGAGGTCTGAGGTGTGTGTGGTCCAAGACCCCCTGAGACCCCCTGGGACCCCCTAAGACCCCCTAAGGCCCTCTGAGATCCCCTGAGACCCCCTGAGATCCCCTGGGACCCCCTGAGACCCCCTGTATTCACACAGTGTTTAGTTTTTAGATGCAGAAGATGGTCGCGGATCAATAAACAAGATACAGTGATGTTGGACTGGTCCTGAGGACTCTGTGGTCCAGGTGTTGGTGGTTCTGGTTCATGTTTTCATTAACTGCAGGATGTAACTGCATCATGGAGCGTCACAGGGAGTGATGAATGCCGGCCTGAACAGAAGATGAAGCTGAATCGGCTGTTTGAAGGTGAAGGTGCTGGTAGCGTCCTCTAGAGGCCGCAGAGCTCATTACAGTCAAAGCAACCTGCTGCTGTGTCTCTGATCTCCATCCAGTCGGTCTGGGATCTGGTCTGCAGGAGACACTGAGCTTCACAGGCTCCCCAGTATGGAGCTCTTCATGAACAGGACCTGGGCACAGGACTCAAAGATGACGTCATAAAACCATCTATTGACACGTGACTGAGGAAGGGTCAGGGGTCACCTGTACACCTGCGGGAGGAAGATGTCATTAATTATATGATATATTTCTATCGATCTATTGATGGCTGTTTCCAGCCTCTAAATAATAATAATATAACTGTATATTATAATATTGATCATCAGCAGCCAGTACTACTGGCAGAATAAACAGAAGAATAAAACAAATAAATATGAAAATATATTGATTAAGACATTATTCGTTTCTCAATCTGTGTGTCGGCTTCATTCCCACGTGAGCAGCTACCGCTTCATCACCGAGAGGCCGAAGTTCTCCGACAGGAGCCGAGCAGCTCCTCCTCCTCCTCCTCCTCCTCTCAGCATCCATTCCCGGTCAGAGGAGCTGAGGATGTGTCCGCTGCCCGCCGCTCTGTGACGGAGGAGCCTCAGCAGAACGAACCGGAACCCGGAGCGGAACCCTCCTCAGCCCGCGGTGAGTCTCATCGATCCGTTATTGGCTCTTATCGGTTTGTAACTGACGTGTTATCGACGAATCAGAGCTGTGACCGATCCACGGACCGTGACGGTCTCTCTGCGGCTTCACTCGTACAGAAACTGATCAGTGACCTGTCAGTCATCCGGTCCCACCAATGACGTCATCAGCGGTCAGACCATACAGACCCTGATGGACGGAGATCGATTGATCAGCTGATCGATAGTGCCAGCAAGTGTATGAACAGGCCTGAACACACATACACACACTTTAAGAAGCAGTCTGGGCGCATTACGTCATGCAGTCATTTCTGCACAGCGTGTCGGAGCAGTGTGTGTGTGTGTATTACTGTGCGTGTGTGTGTGTGTTACAGTGTGTGTGTGTGTGTTACATGCCATTGATTACCTGTGTGAGGGGGCGGAGCTTGTATCAGTGACATCATGAAATATTACATCATTAACTGCCAAATCAAAATATTCACATGTGATGTCATCACGTGTGACAGTTAAATGATCAGTAACTGATGATCAGCTTGGATGAATTGATTGATGACGTTACATCTTGAGTTCAAACATGGAAATAGATTTCAGTCCTGGTTGATTAGGTGACACGTGTGGTTACCGTGGTAATAGCAGTGGGTTAAACACGGTGTTTGACCAGCTGTCTACAGAGAATACTTCCACATCCAGGAAGCCACGAGGGTCCACAGAGACCAGTAATCTGATTACACGTTACACTGAGCATATCAGTTACCTCTTGTTACAGTAACATTACATGATGTTTCTCAGACTCTCCTGCACACACACACACACACTCCGTCTCCTAGCAACAGTAACCATGCTCTGTTCTGTGGGCAGCAGAGCATGATGTAAAGGCTGGCTGTGTTACCATGGCGATGCCCTCTGAGACTGCAGCTCTCACACCAGTACACTCATGTTCCCTGTAAACATCTG
>VMKM01004821.1:0-12093 GCA_008360985.2 Macquaria ambigua | reverse complement strand
ATGGCAGCTAGTCATTTAAAAATGATAAAAGTAATAGTGATATCTCTGTTGAAGAAATCACAACCAAGACAAGCCCAAAGAGAAGCACTTATGAACACAAGAATCACCAGTGTCTCCATTTGAGGTGGTCTGAATGTGATTCCATTGACATCACACTTAAGTAACATTATGTAGCACTTGTCACCCAGCAACAAATAATTTAGAATCACTGTCCCAATGAATTCTAGGACTTCAAATGTCAGCAAATCACCAGTGGCCGTATTTGAAGTGATCTGAGATTGATTCTCACAAAATATGGCATACAATACATTCAGTTGTATTTGTCAGTTAAAACTGCCCCAACAAGTAGCACTTACTGAATTTAACTGTCAAGTCAATGCTCAAGTCGGGGTAATACTACTGACTGAAAATAAAGGGTCAAAACAGCTTTCTTCACCTGTCCTGATGAATTATAGGACTTCAGAGGTCACCAAAACTACCCCAACAAGAAGCACTTACTGCATTCAGAACTCAAGTCAGTGCTCATGTTTGGGTAATGTTGGTGACAAATGTATGAATTTAGCTAGTCTGTTGATGAGAAAAACTGTATTGCATTGAATCCGATCAGAGTGACACCCCAACTATATAGCACTTTCTTAGCATTGGAGTCAAAGAGTTGCATAAGTTGAAGTGTATCTCTCACTGAAATCTGTATCTGAATTGTATAAGTGATTTCTTCAAACAGTTCTGTGGATATTTTTCCATCAAGGAGATTGTCAGAACCAAGACAACCCCAAAGAGAAGCACTTATGAACACAAGAATCACCAGTGTCTCCATTTGAGGTGGTCTGAGGCTGATTCTTACAGAATATGGCAGCTAGTCATGTAAAAATGATAAAAGTAAGAGTGATATCTCTGATGAAGAAATCACAACCAAGACAAGCCCAAAGAGAAGCACTTATGAACACAAGAATCACCAGTGTCTCCATTTGAGGTGGTCTGAATGTGATTCCATTGACATCACACTTAAGTAACATTCTGTAACAGAACATTCTGTAGCACTTGTCGCCCAGCAACAAATATTTTAGAATCACTGTCCCAATGAATTCTAGGACTTCAAATGTCAGCAAATCACCAGTGGCCGTATTTGAAGTGATCTGAGATTGATTCTGACAAAATATGGCATACAAGACATTCAGTTGTATTTGTCAGTTAAAACTGCCCCAACAAGTAGCACTTACTGAATTTAACAGTCAAGTCAATGCTCAAGTCGGGGTAATACTACTGACTGAAAATAAAGGGTCAAAACAGCTTTCTTCACCTGTCCTGATGAATTATAGGACTTCAGGGGTCACCAAAACTACCCCAACAAGAAGCACTTACTGCATTCAGAACTCAAGTCAGTGCTCATGTTTGGGTAATGTTGGTGACAAATGTATGCATTTAGCTAGTCATGTGAAAATGATGAAAGTGACAGTGATATGTCTGGTGAAGAGCTCTCAACCAAGACAACCCCAAAGAGAAGCACTTATGAACATAAAAGTCATCAATGTCTCCATTTGAGGTGATCTTAATGTGATTCCAATGACCTCATTCTTCAGTTAAAGTCTGTAGCATTTGTCATGTACAGCCACCCCACCAAGTAGCACTTACTGAATTCAAACATATATTAATGCTCAAGTTGGGCCAATATCACAGACTTGCAGTGAGCAATCTTCTGTGCTTATGGCTTCTCCTTAGTCCAGATGTTTCTTTCTGACATGTTCTGTGTTGTGTCCCAGTTGCAGTGGAAGTGTTGTTTCTTGCACAAATTTGCCCATCTTAAATACAGAATGCAGCCATTTCCACCCAACTCCGCCTTCTTTTTCATGAAGTTTCAATGGTCTTGACATTGGTAAGTAGACAATAGCACTATTTGTACTTGATGAACAGACAACCATCATCTTAAATTCATGCATGCCATTAGAAGTTGATGAGTGGTCAATTAGACTCCAATGAGTTTTCTTGATGCAACTCATTACCACATGGTGGCCTGAAGTTGCAGCTCCATCAGCAGTGCTTTAAAGCAATACAAAGAAGCATAGTTAGCACTGAATAAGGGCACCTCATGCAAAAAGACCCTAAGACAGCTGCCGAGACAGTGGGAATCATTACATGTCTACAAAAATGAGGAATCTACAAGTTTAGTTTATGTAAGGATTGAGTAGAGAATCACACCACGACTTCAAAGCACTTTCTTACATTTACTTGTCTTGCACTTCAATTGCAGAATGTGAATAAAATCTAAGTGCATCTATTACCAAAGTTTGCAAATGACACACAGATCACACACCTGAAGATGTATAGGTCAGCAAAACTACCCCAACAAAAAGCACTTACTGCATTGGGAAACAAAGTTGGTGATAGTGTTAGGGTAATAATAATGACCAATTTTAGCTGTTGATGAGAAAAACTGTATTGCATTGAATCCGATCAGAGTGACACCCCAACTATATAGCACTGTCTTAGCATTGGAGTCAAAGAGTTGCATAAGTTGAAGTGTATCTCTCACTGAAATCTGTATCTGAATTGTAGAAGTGATTTCTTCAAACAGTTCTGTGGATATTTTCCATCAAGGAGATTGTCAGAACCAAGACAACCCCAAAGAGAAGCACTTATGAACACAAGAATCACCAGTGTCTCTATTTGAAGTGATCTGAGGCTGATTCTTACATAATATGGCAGCTAGTCATGTAAAAATGATAAAAGTAAGAGTGATATCTCTGTTGAAGAAATCACAACCAAGACAAGCCCAAAGAGAAGCACTTATGAACACAAGAATCACCAGTGTCTCCATTTGAGGTGGTCTGAATGTGATTCCATTGACATCCCACTTAAGTAACATTCTGTAACAGAACATTCTGTAGCACTTGTCGCCCAGCAACAAATAATTTAGAATCATTGTCCCAATGAATTCTAGAACTTCAAATGTCAGCAAATCACCAGTGGCCGTATTTGAAGTGATCTGAGATTGATTCTCACAAAATATGGCATACAATACATTCAGTTGTATTTGTCAGTTAAAACTGCCACAACAAGTAGCACTTACTGAATTTAACAGTCAAGTCAATGCTCAAGTCGGGGTAATACTACTGACTGAAAATAAAGGGTCAAAACAGCTTTCTTCACCTGTCCTGATGAATTATAGGACTTCAGAGGTCACCAAAACTACCCAAACAAGAAGCACTTACTGCATTCAGAACTCAAGTCAGTGCTCATGTTTGGGTAATGTTGGTGACAAATGTATGCATTTAGCTAGTCTGTTGATGAGAAAAACTGTATTGCATTGAATCCGATCAGAGTGACACCCCAACTATATAGCACTTTCTTAGCATTGGAGTCAAAGAGTTGCATAAGTTGAAGTTTATCTCTCACTGAAATCTGTATCTGAATTGTAGAAGTGATTTCTTCAAACAGTTCTGTGGATATTTTTCCATCAAGGAGATTGTCAGAACCAAGACAACCCCAAAGAGAAGCACTTATGAACACAAGTATCACCAGTGTCTCTATTTGAAGTGATCTGAGGCTGATTCTTACAGAATATGGCAGCTAGTCATGTAAAAATGATAAAAGTAAGAGTGATATCTCTGTTGAAGAAATCACAACCAAGACAAGCCCAAAGAGAAGCACTTATGAACACAAGAATCGCCAGTGTCTCCATTTGAGGTGGTCTGAATGTGATTCCATTGACATCACACTTAATTAACATTCTGTAACAGAACATTCTGTAGCACTTGTCGCCCAGCAACAAATAATTTAGAATCACTGTCCCAATGAATTCTAGGACTTCAAATGTCAGCAAATCACAAGTGGCCGTATTTGAAGTGATCTGAGATTGATTCTCACAAAATATGGCATACAATACATTCAGTTGTATTTGTCAGTTAAAACTGCCCCAACAAGTAGCACTTACTGAATTTAACAGTCAAGTCAATGCTCAAGTCGGGGTAATACTACTGACTGATACTACTGACCCAACAAGAAGCACTTACTGCATTCAGAACTCAAGTCAGTGCTCATGTTTGGGTAATGTTGGTGACAAATGTATGCATTTAGCTAGTCATGTGAAAATGATGAAATGATGAAAATGAAGTGACAGTGATATGTCTGTTGAAGAGCTCTCAACCAAGACAACCCCAAAGAGAAGCACTTATGAACATAAAAGTCATCAGTGTCTCCATTTGAGGTGATCTTAATGTGATTCCAATGACCTCATTCTTCAGTTACAGTCTGTAGCATTTGTCATGTACAGCCACCCCACCAAGTAGCACTTACTGAATTCAAACATATATTAATGCTCAAGTTGGTCCAATATCACAGACTTGCAGTGAGCAATCTTCTTTGCTTATGGCTTCTCCTTAGTCCAGATGTTTCTTTCTGACATGTTCTGTGTTGTGTCCCAGTTGCAGTGGAAGTGTTGTTTCTTGCACAAATTTGCCCATCTTAAATACAGAATGCAGCCATCAGGGTCAAAACAGCTTTCTTCACCTGTCCTGATGAATTATAGGACTTCAGAGGTCACCAAAACTACCCCAACAAGAAGCACTTACTGCATTCAGAACTCAAGTCAGTGCTCATGTTTGTGTAATGTTGGTGACAAATGTATGCATTTAGCTAGTCTGTTGATGAGAAAAACTGTATTGCATTGAATCCGATCAGAGTGACACCCCAACTATATAGCACTTTCTTAGCATTGGAGTCAAAGAGTCGCATAAGTTGAAGTGTATCTCTCACTGAAATCTGTATCTGAATTGTAGAAGTGATTTCTTCAAACAGTTCTGTGGATATTTTTCCATCAAGGAGATTGTCAGAACCAAGACAACCCAAAAGAGAAGCACTTATGAACACAAGAATCACCAGTGTCTCCATTTGAGGTGGTCTGAGGCTGATTCTTACAGAATATGGCAGCTAGTCATGTAAAAATGATAAAAGTAAGAGTGATATCTCTGTTGAAGAAATCACAACCAAGACAAGCCCAAAGAGAAGCACTTATGAACACAAGAATCACCAGTGTCTCCATTTGAGGTGGTCTGAATGTGATTCCATGGACATCACACTTAAGTAACATTCTGTAGCACTTGTCACCCAGCAACAAATAATTTAGAATCACTGTCCCAATGAATTCTAGGACTTCAAATGTCAGAAAATCACCAGTGGCCGTATTTGAAGTGATCTGAGATTGATTCTCACAAAATATGGCATACAATACATTCAGTTGTTTTTGTCAGTTAAAACTGCACCAACAAGTAGCACTTACTGAATTTAACAGTCAAGTCAATGCTCAAGTCGGGGTAATACTACTGACTGAAAATAAAGGGTCAAAACAGCTTTCTTCACCTGTCCTGATGAATTATAGGACTTCAGAGGTCACCAAAACTAACCCAACAAGAAGCACTTACTGCATTCAGAACTCAAGTCAGTGCTCATGTTTGGGTAATGTTGGTGACAAATGTATGCATTTAGCTAGTCATGTGAAAATGATGAAAGTGACAGTGATATGTCTGTTGAAGAGCTCTCAACCAAGACAACCCCAAAGAGAAGCACTTATGAACATAAAAGTCAACAATGTCTCCATTTGAGGTGATCTTAATGTGATTCCAATGACCTCATTCTTCAGTTACAGTCTGTAGCATTTGTCATGTACAGCCACCCCACCAAGTAGCACTTACTGAATTCAAACATATATTACTGCTCAAGTTGGGCCAATATCACAGACTTGCAGTGAGCAATCTTCTTTGCTTATGGCTTCTCCTTAGTCCAGATGTTTCTTTCTGACATGTTCTGTGTTGTGTCCCTGTTGCAGTGGAAGTGTTGTTTCTTGCACAAATTTGCCCATCTTAAATACAGAATGCAGCCATTTCCACCCAACTCCGCCTTCTTTTTCATGAAGTTTCAATGGTCTTGACAATGGTAAGTAGACAATAGCACTATTTGTACTTGATGAAAAGACAACCATCATCTTAAATTCATGCATGCCATTAGAAGTTGATGAGTGGTCAATTAGACTCCAATGAGTTTTCTTGATGCAACTCATTACCACATGGTGGCCTGAAGTTGCAGCTCCCTCAGCAGTGCTTTAAAGCAATACAAAGAAGCATAGTTAGCACTGAATAAGGGCAACTCCTGCAAAAAGACCCTAAGACAGCTGCCGAGACAGTGGGAATCATTACATGTCTACAAAAATGAGGAATCTACAAGTTTAGTTTATGTAAGGATTGAGTAGAGAATCACACCACGACTTCAAAGCACTTTCTTACATTTACTTGTCTTGCACTTCAATTGCAGAATGAGAATAAAATGTAAGTGCATCTATTACCAAAGTTTGCAAATGACACACAGATCACACACCTGAAGATGTATAGGTCAGCAAAACTACCCCAACAAAAAGCACTTACTGCTTTGAGAAACAAAGTTGGTGATAGTGTTAGGGTAATAATAATGACCAATTTTAGCTGTTGATGAGAAAAACTGTATTGCATTGAATCCGATCAGAGTGACACCCCAACTATATAGCACTTTCTTAGCATTGGAGTCAAAGAGTTGCAGAAGTTGAAGTGTATCTCTCACTGAAATCTGTATCTGAATTGTAGAAGTGATTTCTTCAAACAGTTCTGTGGATATTTTTCCATCAAGGAGATTGTCAGAACCAAGACAACCCCAAAGAGAAGCACTTATGAACACAAGAATCACCAGTGTCTCCATTTGAGGTGGTCTGAGGCTGATTCTTACAGAATATGGCAGCTAGTCATGTAAAAATGATAAAAGTAAGAGTGATATCTCTGTTGAAGAAATCACAACCAAGACAAGCCCAAAGAGAAGCACTTATGAACACAAGAATCACCAGTGTCTCCATTTGAGGTGGTCTGAATGTGATTCCATTGACATCACACTTAAGTAACATTCTGTAGCACTTGTCACCCAGCAACAAATAATTTAGAATCACTGTCCCAATGAATTCTAGGACTTCAAATGTCAGCAAATCACCAGTGGCCGTATTTGAAGTGATCTGAGATTGATTCTCACAAAATATGGCATACAATACATTCAGTTGTATTTGTCAATTAAAACTGCCCCAACAAGTAGCACTTACTGAATTTAACAGTCAAGTCAATGCTCAAGTCGGGGTAATACTACTGACTGAAAATAAAGGGTCAAAACAGCTTTCTTCACCTGTCCTGATGAATTATAGGACTTCAGAGGTCACCAAAACTACCCCAACAAGAAGCACTTACTGCATTCAGAACTCAAGTCAGTGCTCATGTTTGGGTAATGTTGGTGACAAATGTATGCATTTAGCTAGTCTGTTGATGAGAAAAACTGTATTGCATTGAATCCGATCAGAGTGACACCCCAACTATATAGCACTTTCTTAGCATTGGAGTCAAAGAGTTGCATAAGTTGAAGTGTATCTCTCACTGAAATCTGTATCTGAATTGTAGAAGTGATTTCTTCAAACAGTTCTGTGGATATTTTTCCATCAAGGAGATTGTCAGAACCAAGACAACCCCAAAGAGAAGCACTTATGAACACAAGAATCACCAGTGTCTCTATTTGAAGTGATCTGAGGCTGATTCTTACAGAATATGGCAGCTAGTCATGTAAAAATGATAAAAGTAAGAGTGATATCTCTGTTGAAGAAATCACAACCAAGACAAGCCCAAAGAGAAGCACTTATGAACACAAGAATCACCAGTGTCTCCATTTGAGGTGGTCTGAATGTGATTCCATTGACATCACACTTAAGTAACATTCTGTAACAGAACATTCTGTAGCACTTGTCGCCCAGCAACAAATAATTTAGAATCACTGTCCCAATGAATTCTAGGACTTCAAATGTCAGCAAATCACCAGTGGCCGTATTTGAAGTGATCTGAGATTGATTCTCACAAAATATGGCATACAATACATTCAGTTGTATTTGTCAGTTAAAACTGCCCCAACAAGTAGCACTTACTGAATTTAACAGTCAAGTCAATGCTCAAGTCGGGGTAATACTACTGACTGAAAATAAAGGGTCAAAACAGCTTTCTTCACCTGTCCTGATGAATTATAGGACTTCAGAGGTCACCAAAACTACCCCAACAAGAAGCACTTACTGCATTCAGAACTCAAGTCAGTGCTCATGTTTGGGTAATGTTGGTGACAAATGTATGCATTTAGCTAGTCATGTGAAAATGATGAAAGTGACAGTGATATGTCTGTTGAAGAGCTCTCAACCAAGACAACCCCAAAGAGAAGCACTTATGAACATAAAGGTCATCAGTGTCTCCATTTGAGGTGATCTTAATGTGATTCCAATGACCTCATTCTTCAGTTACAGTCTGTAGCATTTGTCATGTACAGCCACCCCACCAAGTAGCACTTACTGAATTCAAACATATATTAATGCTCAAGTTGGGCCAATATCACAGACTTGCAGTGAGCAATCTTCTTTGCTTATGGCTTCTCCTTAGTCCAGATGTTTCTTTCTGACATGTTCTGTGTTGTGTCCCAGTTGCAGTGGAAGTGTTGTTTCTTGCACAAATTTGCCCATCTTAAATACAGAATGCAGCCATTTCCACCCAACTCCGCCTTCTTTTTCATGAAGTTTCAATGGTCTTGACAATGGTAAGTAGACAATAGCACTATTTGTACTTGATGAACAGACAACCATCATCTTAAATTCATGCATGCCATTAGAAGTTGATGAGTGGTCAATTAGACTCCAATGAGTTTTCTTGATGCAACTCATTACCACATGGTGGCCTGAAGTTGCAGCTCCATCAGCAGTGCTTTAAAGCAATACAAAGAAGCATAGTTAGCACTGAATAAGGGCACCTCCTGCAAAAAGACCCTAAGACAGCTGCCGAGACAGTGGGAATCATTACATGTCTACAAAAATGAGGAATCTACAAGATTAGTTTATGTAAGGATTGAGTAGAGAATCACACCACGACTTCAAAGCACTTTCTTACATTTACTTGTCTTGCACTTCAATTGCAGAATGTGAATAAAATGTAAGTGCATCTATTACCAAAGTTTGCAAATGACACACAGATCACACACCTGAAGATGTATAGGTCGGCAAAACTACCCCAACAAAAAGCACTTACTGCATTGAGAAACAAAGTTGGTGATAGTGTTAGGGTAATAATAATGACCAATTTTAGCTGTTGATGAGAAAAACTGTATTGCATTGAATCCGATCAGAGTGACACCCCAACTATATAGCACTTTCTTAGCATTGGAGTCAAAGAGTTGCATAAGTTGAAGTGTCTCTCTCACTGAAATCTGTATCTGAATTGTAGAAGTGATTTCTTCAAACAGTTCTGTGGATATTTTTCCATCAAGGAGATTGTCAGAACCAAGACAACCCCAAAGAGAAGCACTTATGAACACAAGAATCACCAGTGTCTCCATTTGAAGTGGTCTGAGGCTGATTCTTACAGAATATGGCAGCTAGTCATGTAAAAATGATAAAAGTAAGAGTGAT
Organism: Macquaria ambigua; assembly: GCA_008360985.2. NCBI lineage: Eukaryota > Metazoa > Chordata > Actinopteri > Centrarchiformes > Percichthyidae > Macquaria > Macquaria ambigua. The sequence continues at coordinate 2,603 of VMKM01004821.1, read as the reverse complement.
ATCTCTGTTGAAGAAATCACAACCAAGACAAGCCCAAAGAGAAGCACTTATGAACACAAGAATCACCAGTGTCTCCATTTGAGGTGGTCTGAATGTGATTCCATTGACATCACACTTAAGTAACATTCTGTAGCACTTGTCACCCAGCAACAAATAATTTAGAATCACTGTCCCAATGAATTCTAGGACTTCAAATGTCAGAAAATCACCAGTGGCCGTATTTGAAGTGATCTGAGATTGATTCTCACAAAATATGGCATACAATACATTCAGTTGTATTTGTCAGTTAAAACTGCCCCAACAAGTAGCACTTACTGAATTTAACTGTCAAGTCAATGCTCAAGTCGGGGTAATACTACTGACTGAAAATAAAGGGTCAAAACAGCTTTCTTCACCTGTCCTGATGAATTATAGGACTTCAGAGGTCACCAAAACTACCCCAACAAGAAGCACTTACTGCATTCAGAACTCAAGTCAGTGCTCATGTTTTGGTAATGTTGGTGACAAATGTATGCATTTAGCTAGTCTGTTGATGAGAAAAACTGTATTGCATTGAATCCGATCAGAGTGACACCCCAACTATATAGCACTTTCTTAGCATTGGAGTCAAAGAGTTGCATAAGTTGAAGTGTATCTCTCACTGAAATCTGTATCTGAATTGTAGAAGTGATTTCTTCAAACAGTTCTGTGGATATTTTTCCATAAAGGAGATTGTCAGAACCAAGACAACCCCAAAGAGAAGCACTTATGAACACAAGAATCACCAGTGTCTCCATTTGAGGTGGTCTGAGGCTGATTCTTACAGAATATGGCAGCTAGTCATGTAAAAATGATAAAAGTTAGAGTGATATCTCTGTTGAAGAAATCACAACCAAGACAAGCCCAAAGAGAAGCACTTATGAACACAAGAATCACCAGTGTCTCCATTTGAGGTGGTCTGAATGTGATTCAATTGACATCACACTTAAGTAACATTCTGTAGCACTTGTCACCCAGCAACAAATAATTTAGAATCACTGTCCCAATGAATTCTAGGACTTCAAATGTCAGCAAATCACCAGTGGCCGTATTTGAAGTGATCTGAGATTGATTCTCACAAAATATGGCATACAATACATTCAGTTGTATTTGTCAGTTAAAACTGCCCCAACACGTAGCACTTACTGAATTTAACAGTCAAGTCAATGCTCAAGTCGGGGTAATACTACTGACAGAAAATAAAGGGTCAAAACAGCTTTCTTCACCTGTCCTGATGAATTATAGGACTTCAGAGGTCACCAAAACTACCCCAACAAGAAGCACTTACTGCATTCAGAACTCAAGTCAGTGCTCATGTTTGGGTAATGTTGGTGACAAATGTATGCATTAAGCTAGTCATGTGAAAATGATGAAAGTGACAGTGATATGTCTGTTGAAGAGCTCTCAACCAAGACAACCCCAAAGAGAAGCACTTATGAACATAAAAGTCATCAATGTCTCCATTTGAGGTGATCTTAATGTGATTCCAATGACCTCATTCTTCAGTTAAAGTCTGTAGCATTTGTCATGTACAGCCACCCCACCAAGTAGCACTTACTGAATTCAAACATATATTAATGCTCAAGTTGGGCCAATATCACAGACTTGCAGTGAGCAATCTTCTTTGCTTATGGCTTCCCCCTAGTCCAGGTGTTTCTTTCTGACATGTTCTGTGTTGTGTCCCAGTTGCAGTGGAAGTGTTGTTTCTTGCACAGATTTGCCCATCTTAAATACAGAATGCAGCCATTTCCACCCAACTCCGCCTTCTTTTTCATGAAGTTTCAATGGTCTTGACAATGGTAAGTAGACAATAGCACTATTTGTACTTGATGAACAGACAACCATCATCTTAAATTCATGCATGCCATTAGAAGTTGATGAGTGGTCAATTAGACTCCAATGAGTTTTCTTGATGCAACTCATTACCACATGGTGGCCTGAAGTTGCAGCTCCATCAGCAGTGCTTTAAAGCAATACAAAGAAGCATAGTTAGCACTGAATAAGGGCACCTCATGCAAAAAGACCCTAAGACAGCTGCCGAGACAGTGGGAATCATTACATGTCTACAAAAATGAGGAATCTACAAGTTTAGTTTATGTAAGGATTGAGTAGAGAATCACACCACGACTTCAAAGCACTTTCTTACATTTACTTGTCTTGCACTTCAATTGCAGAATGTGAATAAAATCTAAGTGCATCTATTACCAAAGTTTGCAAATGACACACAGATCACACACCTGAAGATGTATAGGTCAGCAAAACTACCCCAACAAAAAGCACTTACTGCATTGGGAAACAAAGTTGGTGATAGTGTTAGGGTAATAATAATGACCAATTTTAGCTGTTGATGAGAAAAACTGTATTGCATTGAATCCGATCAGAGTGACACCCCAACTATATAGCACTGTCTTAGCATTGGAGTCAAAGAGTTGCATAAGTTGAAGTGTATCTCTCACTGAAATCTGTATCTGAATTGTAGAAGTGATTTCTTCAAACAGTTCTGTGGATATTTTCCATCAAGGAGATTGTCAGAACCAAGACAACCCCAAAGAGAAGCACTTATGAACACAAGAATCACCAGTGTC